>BHFT01053055.1:61554-71564 GCA_004320025.1 Laticauda laticaudata | reverse complement strand
GGGGGGGGGGGGGGGGGGGGGGGGGGGGGGCTTTTACACAATTCCATGTATTGAGCTACACAAAAGCAAGCTTCATGTGTGTAGGGGTGTGTATGTGTCTCTATCTCTTCTGTAACTTAGATCTGAAAGGCTTCACTCCTTTCACAAGTTACACTCCAGATTTGAAAAATGAACTTTCCTTCTAAGCAGGGAAGCCAAATTCAGAAGTGTAAAAATTCAGCCCAACTGAACGGCCTGCACCGCTCTTTTACAAAATGTCTCTTGATGAAGAAGGAAGCCAAAATTTGATGTCAAAAGCTGGAAGGTTCCCCTGGTATTAAAGAGGAATTGGGTTCTGTAAAATAGCCCTTGGCCAATGTCCAGAATTTCAGTTGCTAAGCGAGGCGGTTGTGAAGAGATTTGTGACTGATTTTACAGCCTCTTTTTTTTTGCTCACGGTTTTAAGTAAATTACTGCAGTTGGTTTGGTTTGTCTGCTTGCAGAGTTTCCCCAAATCCTCCCTAAAGAATTAATCCCCCCCCCCGCCGCAGTGAAAACCTATTTGAGTTGAAAGGTTTGGTAAGACGCAATTGCCTTATTGCTGATATGTCTTTAATTGCGTGGGGGGATTAACCCTGGTGGAACCTGGTTGGTTTTTTTCCTTCTAGATCAGGGAGGAAGAGATAGTTCCTGCTTGAACCTGGTCATTCTCCTCTTCCAGATCAGGAGGGAAGGGGACATTTCTGGTTGAACCTGGTTGGTCGTCTTTGGTAGACCAGGAAGGGAGGAGAAGTTTCTGCTTGAACCTGGTTAATTTTTTCTTCAGGGAGGAAGGAGACATTCCTGGTTGAACTTTATTGTTCTCTTCTTTGAGATCCAAAAGGAAGGGGACATTCCTGGTCTCTTCCTGGTTATTTTCCTCTTTTAGATCAGCAGTGAAGGGGACATTTCTGGTCGAACCTGGTTGGTCCTCTCTTCTAGACCAGGAAGGAAGAGGATATTCCTGGTGGAACATGGTTTCCTCTTCGAGAGGAAAGGGGACATCCCTCTCTTCCAACTCTTTTCTAATCCTGTCCACCAGCCACTGAGAATCTCCCAGATCAGCTGGGAGAATTTTGCTCCCTCTGATTTCTCAGCCTTTTCTTCCTCTTGCCCTTTGAAGTCGAGGAATCCAAACCACTCGAGTATTCAAAGGCAATATTGAGACGAGGTTTGGCTTGAGTCTTCTTCAGAAGGTCACGCCTGGAGAAAAAGAGAGACAGGAAGAGAGAGAGAGAGAGAGAATAAATAAATAAAAAGATTGTAAGGTTTCGGTTTTCTGGAGAAAAGGCTTCATTGATTTTCTTCTCCAACCCTCACATATTGACATGCCCTTGTTGGAATCTGATTCCCAGGGAGAGGTAGAACAGCTGACAGGGAGTGGGAGTGTGGCTCCACTGGCTGTGGAAGAAACTGGGGAAGGGCACAGTCTGGCTGGGCATTCAGAGGAAGACCCAGGCCCACCCTCTCTTCATCCGAGGGCACGCAGGGAGGAATGGAGAAGGGAGCAACATGGCTTACAGGGGAGAAAAGGGCCTTGATTCCCTTCATTAGCTGCAGCTGGGAAAACAGGACAAAAAAGGTGTTTGTGCACAGCACTTTGCTGGAAGCAAAGTGAGCATTATCTTTGTTTGTCACATCTTATCTGGGTTCTGGCGTCCTCCCAACTGTGTGTATTTTGTTATCTTTTGAAGTCTGCAATTCCTTATCCTGCCCTGTCTCGTTAATTGCTGCAGTGTGGTTTGTGTTGCTTTTTTATTTATAATCTATATGGACTTTAGGTTCTGACTGAATTTCTTCCCTTTGAAAACCCTTTTTGGGAGAGTTTTTTCTCCAGCTGATGATAACGGGACATTGGGGGCCAAGTTGGAGGTATTAAAGGGACTTTACCTACTTTCGTGACTTTGTTGCTTTTGTGTCACACCCCTTTGGATCATCGCACAAATGAGTCCACCAAGTTTCATTCGGCCGGTCACATTTTTAGAGGTAGCCTTCAACTTGCTACGGTTCATTTAGTGACCATTCAAAGTTACAACAGCATTGAAAAAGTGGCTTATGGCCATTTTGCTTGTGACTGTTGTCGCATTCCCATGGTCAAGCGATATACATTTGGATGCTTGGCAACTGGACTCATGTTTACGATGGTCGCAGTGTATCCCAGGGAGAAGTCACGTGGTCCCTTTTTGCGACCTTCTGACCAGCAGACTCAACAGGAGAAAAGACGGATTCACTCAATGATGTTGTAACTCACTTTAACACCCACAGGGATTCACTTAACAACAGTGGCAAGAAAGATCATAAAACGGGGGGCAAAACTCACCTAGCAAACGTCTTGCTTAGTAACAGGGATTCTGGGCTCAACTGTGGTCGTAAATGGAGGACTACCTGGACCCTCTGCAATCCGGAGCCAAACTGATTTGGAAAAAACTAAACCCTCCTATATTTTCAAATTTTTATTTTTAAAAAGAAAACAGGGAAAGACTTTTCTGTTGACAGCATCAGTCTGACTGCTGAACAGAGAGGCGCGGGGAAAAAAACCCTACTCCACCTCCTGGGAAGGATTCCAGTTCTCCCTGTCTCTAATTAAGTGATATTAAGGCCCCCTAAATGCCACGAGAAAATTGGCAGCCCAGCCGCTCCTGAGCTGATAGGCATAGGCAATGGCTTTGCCAGGAGAAGAAGATTCAGCTGCACTCTTGGGCCACCAGAACTCGGTTGGGAAAAAAAAAGAGGTGTTTTTTGGAGCATCGGTGAGCAGGTTAGAAAAATAGGGTTGGAAGGGACCTTGGAGGTCTTCTAGTCCAACCCCAGGCAGGAGATTCTATCCCATTCTGGATAAACGGCTGTCCAGTCTCTTCTTGAAAACCTCCAATGATGGAGCGCCCACAACTTCCAAAGGCAACTTCTGTTCCATTTGGTTGATTGTTTTCACTGTCGAGAAATGCCTCCTTATTTCCAGGTTGAATCTCTCCTGGGTCAGTTTCCATCCGTTACTTCTTGTCCTACCCTCAGGTGCTTTGGAGAATAGTTGAGCCCCCCTTCTCTGTGGCAGCCTCTCAAATATTGGAAGTGTTCTATCACTGTGATGGAGAACCCATGGCACACATGCAGAGCCATTTGTGTGGGCACGCGAGCCCCAGCCAAATTTACCCACACTGCGCATTCGTGCACCTCCCAGCTGATTTTTGGGCTGCTTGAGGCCGTTTTTGCCCTCCCAAGGCTTGAGGGAAGCCTCTGCAGGCTCGGGAGGAGAAAAAATGGGCTGTCATTCCCCCTGTGGAGTCTGACTCTGAGTCACAGGAGGAACAGCCGACAGGGAGTGGAAGTCTGGCTCTGGAGGNCCTAGGGCACGCATGGAGGAGAGGATAAGGGAGAGACGTGGTCTCCTCGGGAGGAGAGGGCCTTGATCCTCTTCATGGGCTGCAGCTGTGACGACTGGATAAGAGGACGCACATGCGTATGGGCAAGCGCTGGAAACAAAGCATGGAAATATCTCTAGTTTATGGTTCCTCTCTGAGTTTGGCGTCCTTCCCAGTGTGTGTTACCTGTGGACGTCCTCCAGCCCTTGTCTTGCCTGGTTTGTGTTGCTTTTTTCCTTCTTCATGTAGCTGTGTGGGAGTTTTTTTTGTCTTCTCTCAAAGATATTTGGAGTTTTGAAGCAAATTGAAGGAATAAAAGGGGCTTCACCTATTTTCTGTGACTGTGTTTGTTTTGTATCCCACCCTGGGTCATCACACCTTGGAGCAGGGGACTCCCACTATGGCAACGTTAAGACTTGTGGACTTCAACTCCCAGAGCAAAACTGGCTGAGGAATTTTGGGAGTCTTAAAGTCTTAAAATGGCCAAGGTTGGCGTCCCCTGCCTTGGAGGGTCGAATCCTGGTCTCACCTGGACCAATGCAACCAGAGATGCATCTCTGCATCCTTGCTTGGCCCAGTTTCCACATCATACAGAGGGAAAAAAACCCGCTCAGAAGCTTCTGGGCTGTGAATCACTGCTGCTTGTCAGCTGCTGCTGTGCCCAGAATATTTTCCCACAGGCGGGGAGACTGGCATCTCTCCTGGGGGGGAGGCGCCCTGCAACACCGCTCCAAGTGCTGGCAGATGGTGGAGCAGCAGCAACCCCTTGAGGTGTCACCAGGCACACCACGGCTCTGCCCGTCCCCCCCCATTTCCTCTTCAGCTCTGCGTCCAGCTGGAATTCTCCCACGGCCATNGTGTCACCAGGCACACCACGGCTCTGCCCGTCCCCCCCCATTTCCTCTTCAGCTCTGCGTCCAGCTGGAATTCTCCCACGGCCATGGAGGGAAGGGCCACTTCCCCATCTCCACCTGTTGCAATATCCCCCCCTTTTTCTTGAATGAAAATCTGACAAGGTGGGCTCCTCGTTCCAGAGCCCTGAATTATTTTCAGCTCCAGCAGGATTTTTTCTCCTTGCTTTGCTTGAAACACTGAGCTTCCCACCCACCCCACCCCTACATTCGTTCTGCTGATGCCCTGCTAGGCAAAGTATGAACGGCAGTGGTGGGATTCAAATATTTTTACTACCAGTTTTGTGGGCCTGGCTTGGTGGGCATGGCAGGGGAAGGATACTGTAAAATCTCCATTCTCTTCCCACAGGAGAACAGGGCTGGAAAGCAGGTGAGTGGGGTGGGGAGGGAATGGGATTTTGCAGTAACTTTACCCCAGTTACTGGGAAATCCCATTCCCTCCCCGCCCCACTCACCTGCTTTCCAGCCCTGTTCTCCTATGTAGGGCAACCAAAGGACACTCAGCTGATCAGCTGGGACTCAATGGGAGGCAGAGAAGAGATGGGCCAGTCAGAGGTGGGATTTGCTGGTTCTCCAAACTACTCAAAATTTCTGCTACCGGTTCTCTAGAACTGGTCAGAACCGGCTGAATCCCACCCGATGGAGGGGCATTTCCTTCCGTAAATTTTGTGTTTTGCGTTGCTGGAGCTGCCCTGCTCTCAAATCAGCTCAGTGAACAGCAGCTGCCCAGGCAGGCGTGGAAGAAGTCCTTGGGATCTGGCTGAGAGCCACAGGGTCCTTTGAATGTGTTCCCAGACCCGCTATTCAGACCCTGATTTGTTTTTAAGAAGAACCGACCGAGGTAGACGGGACGTGATCAGGTGGGGGGGAGGCCAATCGGGGCTCTCTCGCCCCTTGCCTGAGTTGCCCTGGAAGATGGCTTCGTCAGGGTGGCTCCCAGCAGCGCCTGCGACTCCTGCACATCTCCCGGGGACAAGCATCTCACACGTGTGGCGCCAGCAGGCGATGCTTACCCAAGAGAGCCAGCTCCAGGAGCAACCAGCAGGCAAACCGAGAAGGGCCTGGCTCCTCCAGGGGAGACCGAGTCGGGGGCCCCTCCAGGCAACCAAAGTCAGCCTCTCAGAAGCCCCTTGGTGCTTCCTCTAGGACAGGGGTCTCCAAACTGGGCCCCTTTCAGACTTGTGGACTTCACTCCCAGGACTTCTCGCTCAGGTGTTCTGGGAGTTGCACCAGTCTTACAGGGGCCCAGTTTGGAGACCCCTGCCCTAGAGGAAGGAGCGGGGGCATTGAGAGGAGGAGTCTGGCAGCCACGCGCGGGAAAACCCCCTCCCCCTTTTTAAAGGTTGTGAATCCTAACCCGGGTGGCCCCCAGAGCCGCCTTCCTGGGCAGCTGAACTGGGGCTTTGCGGCTGGGGCTGCAGACCAGGCCGGCCGCCTGGAGCTCATGGAAGGTCAGAGAGGATCCCACCTACCTACAGACTTGGTCCGCGGGAGGCCTTTGCGGAGGGAGATGTGGGGCTTCTCCGGCCCCGCCTGGGCCGCCATCCCCTGGCGCTCGAAGAGGGACTGGAAAAGAAGGGAGAGACGGTCATTCCCAGGCCAGAGGCCACGCCCTCCCCTCCTGCCCACCCTGGCTGGGGGGACAGGGCAGGGCCGCAAGGAGACCCCAGCCCCACCCACAGACAGTCCTCGACTTACAACAGTTCATTTAGTGGCCACTGGAATTAAGAGTGGCTTACGAATAAATTTTTCACCCTTACGACCATTGCATCATCCCTGTGGCCATGTGGTCACAATTCAGAGGCTTGGCAACTGGCCTGGACTTATGACAGTGGCAGCGGCCCCGAGGGCCACGTGATCCCATTTGCGAGCTTCGGACAAGCCCAGCCGATGAGGAAGCCAGGTTCACTTAAGAACTGGGTTGCTAACTTGCACCATCTGTGGTGATTCACTTAACAACAGTGGCAAGAAAGGTCGGAAAAAGGTTGCAGAACTCAATGAATGCCTCACTTCGCGACAGATGTCTTGGGCTCAACGGCGGTCATAAATTGAGGACTGCCCGTATTCCAGCCTGGGCAGGCATTGCTGACCTTAGCTGGGGCTTCACCCTGGCGGGGGTGGAGGCCATCGTGGCCAGAGGGTAGCCTCTACCTGCCCAGCCAGCACCCAAAGGGCAGCCAGACTCCAATCCCCCCCCTCCCCGGAAACATCAGAGCTGCCTCCTGACCAGGACCCCCCTTTTGCCCCTGAAAAGGCCGGCACAATCGTGCTGCCCCCGCGAGCTCGTCCGGCCGTCAACGTGGCTTCAGGGGAATCGNCCTTTTGCCCCTGAAAAGGCCGGCACAATCGCGCTGCCCCCGCAAGCTCGTCCGGCCGTCAACGTGGCTTCAGGGGAATCGGGTTCGGGCCCAGCTGACCTCAGCAGGCCTTCCTCTGCTTCGCCCCGGGGTGCAGCCCCCCCAGCCCAGCCCAGCCCCTCCCCCTGCCCTCTCACACTGATCTCTGCAGGGGTGATGCGCCGGCTGGTCGGTCTCTGCTTCACGGTGGCTGCCCGGGAATCTGCTTCCACCAGGTCTGCTCTCAGCGAGGGCTCCGCTGCGGCCAAGATCTCGTCCAGCTTCTCTGCAGAGTCAGACACACCATACCCGTTAGCCGGCCCGGCCCGGCCCTCACCGACCGTGCCCTGCCACAGGCTCGAGGCCAGGGCTCTCCATCCACGGCCACTTGAAGACTTGTGGGCTTCCACTCCCAGCAAAGCTGGCTGAGGAACTCTGGGAGTTGAGGTCTCCAGGTCACGAAGGGGCCACGGTTGGAGAGCCCTGGCCTAGGCCGTCCTGCAGAGTGCCCGGGAGGGAGGCCCAGGGACTCTGGCAGCAGCAGCAGCAGGAGAGCCTGGTGCCCCTGCCACCCTGTGGAGGAGGTGGTCTCCTCCCAGCTCCTCAGAGATGGACGGGGCACCAGCGTCCTCCCCCCAAAGGCCCAGGCTCTGCAGAGCAGGAGGTTCCCAAGCCTCCCCAGCGGCCGAGGGACCTTCCGAGGTCAGAGCTGAGCAACGTCCATGTCCCCTTCCTTGGCTGGTTCCCAAATCTGAAGGGCTTGGAAAGGAGAACTTCTCCCCCTTCCCAGAGTCAAGCGCTGGGAGGATTAACCTCAGCCGCCTCCGTGTTCCTCGGATTTTGGTTTCAGACAGGGGTGGGGAGCCTTGGGGACCCTCTCCCAGGATTCCGGAGCCAGCAGGGCAGTTGAAGTCTACCAGTCCAAGAGAAGTTTTCTTTGAAAAGGAGAGGAAAGTGGTCCTGAAACACTTTTGGTACTTCCTACTGCGAGAGTTTCTGCACCTTTCCCAGTCTTTGGAGCTGCTCTCCTTACCGGTCCTTGCCTTCTGTTGGGCAGGACGCATCCTTCCTTACCCCCCCACCCCCAAATCATCAAAGAAGCTTCCTCCCTGACCAGCAACTCACTGCCAAGTTAGGCCTTTCCGGGCCACTTCTGCCCACNAAAGAAGCTTCCTCCCTGACCAGCAACTCAGTGCCAAGTTAGGCCTTTCCGGGCCACTTCTGCCCACAAGCATGCTGACATGAGCCCTCCACCCCTTGGGCAGCGATCCTGCCCTCCCTTCCCTCCCGAGGGCTGCCCCCCCAGCCTGGTTCTCTTCACAGAACGTAGATTAACATTAACGGAGGGAGTTGCAGGTCCAGCAGCTGAAAAATCACAGCTCAGGTGTTTTGTGTGTTGGGGATTCACGATTCCCTGCCTTGGCCGTGCACACAAAATGGGCTTAACTCACTCACGAGGTGAAGTGTAGGCTGTACAAACTCCATCCATGGCACGATCGCCGAGGTGACCGCAGCCTCTTGGGTTCCTGGCAAGAGTCCAGCCAAAGAGCCCCCCAACTCAGCTGCCCCCCCGAAATCCAGGCTGGGGCCCCTCATCCCTGGCCAAAGACCAGGTGAGAAGGTCCTCCAGCAGTGTTTGCAGAATCCTGACTCCAGTCCCCACCTGGAGGCCGCCAGGCCACCGCCTCCCACCCCTCCATCTTCTCAACATAGGAATTTCAGCCAGAATACCAGCATCTCCACCCTTGGCTCCTGAAGACAGAGGCGGCTGCGGAAGGAGCAACATGGTTTCAGGCCTTCAGGTAGTTAACAGATTAACAGAGCTGGAAGGGAGCTCGGGGGCAGAGGTGGGATTCAGCCGGTTCTGACCAGTTCCGGAGAACCGGTAGCGGAAATTTTGAGGACTTCGGAGACCCAGCAAACAGCCCCTCTGACTGGAGGTTTTGCAGTCTCCTTCCCCTGCCAGGCCCACCAAGCCACAACCCACAGAACCGGTAGTAAAATAATTTGAATCCCATCCTCTGCTCAAACTGGAGACCCTGCATCATTTCAGACAAATGGTTGTCCAACCTTGTCTTAAAAACTTCCGGTGTTGGAACATTCACAACTTTTGAAGGAAACTTGTTTCAGCGGTTCATTGTTCTCACTGTCAGGAAGTTGGTTCCAGGTTGCTTCTCTCCTTGATGAGTTTCCATCCGTTGCTTCTTGTCCTGCTGCCTTCAGGGGCTTTGGAGAATAGCTTGACTGCCTCTTCTTTGGGGCAGCCCCTCAAATACCGGAAGGCTGCTCTCATGTCATCCCTGGTCCTTCTTTTCATTAAACTAAACATCCCCAATTCCAGTAATCACTCATTATGTTTTAGCCCCCAGTCATCCTGCTTGCTCTTCTCTGCACTCTGGTTTCTAGCACCTCCAGCAACATTGGAGATCACGATGGACCTTATGGGCACAGAGCTCTGGGTTCCGGTCATCTGCCTTGCTGTCGTGGCCAAGAATGGCTCCCGATCTCTGGACATGGCTGGGCATGAGACCACCTACCCACCTGTGACCTTCACGACATTTCTTGGATCCAACATTGTGGCCAGCGCCTGATTTTCAGCCCATACTGAAGTGCCAACTCCGCCACCATCTCTGAACCAGGCACTCACGAGTTTAAAACAAGCCACGACGAAAACCATCCTGGCTCCAAGCTGGGAAGAAACCAGGTTCAAGAAGCACTTGCCAGTTGGGCAGAATCTACTTGCGAGAGTTACCGAAGGCCGTTTCCTCCTGGCGAGCTGAAGAGCTGCAGGAACCTCCTTCCTTCAGGGTCTTTCAGGGATTTTTTCCCTAGAAGCATTTTTTGCTTCTAGAAGGGATCCTTGCACGGGTTTTCTGGATAAAATACCGTCACCGATTTCACCTTCCCTTTCGAAGAGGCTGTTGGGTGTTTGGCACACGCTCCAGTCTGTGATATTAAGGTACAGCCTGAAATCTGACCGGCGCTTCTCAGGCCGGACAGTTACCCAAAGCCAAGTGGTCATCGCCTCCTTCTTGCCCAAGGGCTTCAGCTAAGCAGACCCCTCACTCAGCAAGCTGACCCCCACCCAGAAGTTGGCCTGGCCAAAATGGGGGTGATCTTGTCAGGAGCTGCTCCCCAGACTAAATCCTTGCAGAAGGCAGCCTGGACAATGGCAACCCCTGGAACAGGTGGGCCCAAAACCTTTGTCCTCTTTCAGTGGGGCGGGTGGGAGCAGGACTCCTCCATTGCCAGAACCGAGTCTCCCCCCCTTAAACTTCCCCAAACCAGCATTCCTGGGATGACTCTGGACCTCTTTGGACCCTACCCACCTTTCTCCTCTCCCCTGCCCTCCCTGGGCATTGGCTGGCTTCCGGGGGGGGGGGGGG
>BHFT01053055.1:0-61536 GCA_004320025.1 Laticauda laticaudata | reverse complement strand
GGGGGGGGGGGGGATATTGTCTATCAGCTTGCCATTCCCTCCTTGCAAACCTGGTCCTGAGATCGGTTTCCACTGCAAGGGCAAGGATTTTTGGGGGGATACGAGTAAAGGGGCATTTCACCCTTGCTCTGCCCAGTAGCCCCTTTGTAGATATTCCTTACACCCCTCCCCCCCAGAAAAATCTCCCCATTGGGGGAGAGGTCTGGAGTGGGACGACTTGGGTGAACGAGGGGTGCGTTTTACAGAATAGCAGAGTTGGAAGGGAACCTTGGAGGCCGTCTGGTCTAGATCCAAACCCCTGCTCAGGCAGGAAGCCCTATAGACCGAGGGTCGCCAACCTTTGGACCGTCAGGGACCACCAAATTCATAATTTTAATCCCAGGGATCTCTGCGGCATGCGCTAATTTGTGGGTTGTCTGTGGTGTCATGTGACTGGCTGGCAATGGCTTGTATGTAAATATTAAAATATTGTATATATATTGATTTTTTTAAAAAAAGAGCAACTTTTACCCAAAGTCAGGCAAAACAGGCAGCAGAATTGAGTTGGTCACATAAAAAAAAACATCAGCAGATTCATTCAGATTTATCTTTTGCCATTGGCCAATTCAGTTTGTCACATAAAATTTTGCTTGCAAGCAAACTCACAAAATTAACTCAGCAATACACCATGCATGTAATATATTGAATTTTATATTTATGAAAAAGGCAAACTTTTACCAAAATCAGGCAAAGCAGGCGGGCAGATTGAGTGCTCACAGAATCATTCAGTGATCTATCTATCTGCCATCGCTCTAGCTAGTTCTCAACTTTGCCTTGCGCCGTGAGTCTCATGAATTTGCTTGCCCAAGCAAACCTTCAGTCCTAAGGGAGGTTTGGCTGTGCTGAGCCGAAGATCTAAAGACTAGCTAGAAAGCAAGAAATGCAACCGTTTCCTGCTTCCTAGCTAATCTAAATCTCCCAGCACAACAGAACAGATGATGCTCGGAAAAAGGAAAAATAGCAATTTAGCAGGCAAGTTTACCAGGTAAGGAGTGGGTGGGGAGGGTTTCCGCGGGCCATGTGGGTGGCGCAGCCTCGTGTTTCTGCGCAGCCTGGATTAATTGCTTTGGGGGGTGATCTGGGGGTGAGATTTCTCAGGGCCCACCGGTTGGCGACCGCTGCTCTAGACCATTTCAGACAAATTCTAGTCCAGTCTCTTCTTAAAAGCCTCCAGTGATGGAGCCCCCCCAATTTCTGGAGGGGAGCTGTTCCACTGATGAATTCTTCCCATTGTCAGGTAATTTCTTCCGGTCCTCGCAGCCTCGGAGGCTTCTTCTCCTTCCAGGAGGGCTGCTGCATGAGGGGTCTTTGGCAGGCCCTGCGGGATCCATCCGCCTCTCCTGGCTGCCAGACCCTCTTCCAACTCTCCAGGGCGGGTCAGCTGGGCCAGGATTTCTGTGGCCTCCTCTTTTCCTCCTGGCTGCTCCCGCTGAGGCCTCTCCCGAGTCCTTCTTTTCCCCCTCACCCATCCCACCACCTCCTGCTGGAAACGCCAGGACAGATGGCCCTGCTGAATCGCCTGCGTCCAGCTCCCTCCGGGCATCCTCTCCCTTTCTCCAGCTCCAAGGCCTCTGCTGGTGGGCCCTTCAACAGCTCTTCCAGGCCAGGGATGATCCCCTCTTGGCAAGCATGCTTTGGAAGCCCAAACCCCGAATCCCCTGGCTGGCAGCCTCACGATGAAAGAGGCCAAGCAGGCTCAGTGGGGACGCAGCTGAAAAGTCTCTCTGGCTGAACCCGCCGGCTGGGCTCCCAGGACTCCCCCCGGGCTTACAAAGCACAATTGCTGGCTTCCTGTGACCTGCCATGTCCCGCCATAGAAGATGTCACATGGCTAAGCTTGGTGAGCCGAGTCACACCCCACCGAGTTCAGGCTCCCAGAGGCTGAACTGCAAACAACCAAAACCCATTTCAACCTTGGCTGCCTCGGGCAGAATCGGATGGGAGTTCCATCATGGTGTCCCTGATTGGAAAGAAGTCAGAGGGCCGATGCTCTCAGTTTAGGTCAGGAGTCTCCAATCTTAGCCATTTTAAGCCTGGAAGACTTCAACTCCCAGAAGTCCCCAGCCAGCTTTGCTTGTATAGCTTGCATAGCTTTGCTGGCTGGGGAATTCTGGGAGTTAAAGTCCTCCAGGCTTAAAGTGGCCAAGGTTGGAGACCCTATTTTAGGTCAGCAGAGCAAGAAGGGGGCCTTGGCCTCTGGTCCCGGCACCCTTCAGGAGTGGCCAAAGGGCTTCCTAGGAGGAACCTGATGGGCCATCCATCAAGAACCATCTCCCCATCAGCTGCCCGATCTAGGCCAACTTCAACCTGACACCCCCCCCCCCCGTCACCTCAACATACAGCTACCATNCCCCCCCCCCCCCATGTCACCTCAACATACAGCTACCATGTTGAACCAACAGGGCCTTGGCATCCCATTCTCCGCCCAACCTCACCCCACGCAAGGCAGAAGGAACAGCTCCGAGCCCCCAATTTAGCCTGGCCTCTCCCTGGGCAGCAGCACCCGCCCGGGGCCTTGGCTCTGGGCCGTAAGAGGAGCTGCCTTGTCCCCTCTGCTCCTTCCCTGTGATGAGGCAGGACGGAGAGTTGGGAGGGTGATCCAGTGAACCCCCAGATAGGCCCAAATGGTCATGAAAAGACCCTCTTTATGAGCAAATATCCTGTGATAGGAAGCTGCTTCTAGTGAATGGGGGGGGGGGAGGGACACCCTAGAATCCAACAGCTGGAAGGGACCTTGGAGATCTTGTAGTCCAACCTCCTGTCCCAGGCAAGAGGCAAATGGTCCTGGACAAATGGTTTCCAATCTTTTCCTGAAAGCCTACAGTGATGGAGTCCCCACAACTTCCGTCCCACTAATTGTTCTCATTGACAGGAATTCCCTCCTCAATTCAAGGTTGCTTCTCTCCTTGGTGAGTTTCCATCTGCTGCTCCTTGTCCTGCCCTTCGGGGGCTTTGGAGAAGAGGTTGACCCCCTCCTCCTCTCCGTGGCAGCCCCTCAAATAGCGGAAGACGGCTATCTTGCCACCCCGGGCCCTTCTCTTTGTTAGACTAGTCATACCCAACTCCTGTAACTGTTCTTCATAGGTTTTGGACAGACATTTATCCAGGATGGTATAAGGATTAATGGTCCCTGAATCATTCTTCATACGATTCAGTCTCTGGGACCGGAAGGAAGCCCCAAACTCCCCAGGGGGCTCCAAGCTTGGCCACTTTAAGACTTGTGGACTTCCACCAGCTTTGCTGGCCGAGGAACTCTGGGAGTTGAAGTCCACAAGTCTGAAAATGGCCAAGCTTGGAGCCCTCTGCTCCAGACCGTCTCCACGAAGCAGTGTGAAATAACCAAGTTGTCCCTCTTTGTCAGACGGAAGTAAAAGACCGGGAGAGCATGGGACGCATTTGATTCCCCCACATCCCCGCTGTGAGATGGCGCCTTGGGGTTTTACGTGCTGGCCCTTGGCTCCTCCTTTTATGTCCATTTGTGACTCACACGAATGGCGACTGGGACATCCCTTCTCTCTTTTAAGGAGCTGCAGAAAAACTAAACACGCTTTATAGCAGCCGTTTTCCACAACCGTGGCAACTTGGAATTCAACTCCCAGAATTCTGGAGATTGAAGCCCACCCAGGCTTAAGGTCACCAAGAAAGGCTCCACCCCACGGATGGAGACCCTCTGCCTGTGACGTCCCCATTTTTACATAACCCAGAAAACATGCCAAGTTCCCGAGGAACCAATGCCCAGCCTGTAAGTGCCACATGGCGGGGGGGAGGAGCTTCGGTGTCTCCTGCATGGCTGGCCCTCCAGGGCGGCTGGGAACATCTGGGGAACACCTGGACAGGGTGCCAAAGTCACATTCCACCGCAGGGCCCCTGGGGACGGAGCCGCCGCAGGCCCCCTCCTGGTGCAGTTGTAGAAGCTCCTCCTTCCCCACTGGAGGGGGAGGGAGGGGAGTGGGTGGGTGGGTGGGAGGGGCCGCCTGAACCCAGAGGACCCCCAGGTTGGGGACTTGCACTCACCCCCTTTCCTCCTCCGCATCGAGGCTTGGAATCAAGAAACAAAGTACAAGACATCAGTGGCAGGCTGGCACCTTTTCCTCCCCTGGGCTGCACCCCCTGCCTCTGCCAAGAGGAGACAGGGCCTGGGGTGAGGGTCTCCTCACAGGCGGGGTGGGGGAGCAGCAGTCTGGGACGCAGCCCCGGACAGGGTCCCACAAGGCAGCCATCGTGTCCCCCACCCAGCCCCTCGCCTGGCATGCATGCTCCCCCAAAGCAGCCAGGCTTGGCACCGGGGCACCCGAGTCCTCCTTGGCCTGCCCCTGCCCGGCTGGCCCAGAACATGGCAAACTGGAAGGAACCGGGGGGGGGGGGGGGGAGGCTTCCGACATCAGCACAAGGCGCCTGAGCTGAAGGTATCAAGGTGGACTATTGCCTGGGACCTGCTCTTCCCTCCCCCACTGCCAGGCCCCGCCCCTCGTTCCTCCCTCTGTGGCCCCCAAAGAATCTGGGGTTCAGCTCTGCTTCCTCCACTTCAGTACAACTCTGGGAGGGGACAGTCAAGGGGGGGCTGGGGCCACCAAAGAACCTCAGGTAACCACTGGGGAACGGCTCACCTGCGTGCCTCCCTGGAGACTGTCTAGGGGTGCTCCTCTTTCAGGCCCTCCTCCCGCATGGCCTCTTAGGGGTCCAGCCCCCCTCCCCCCGTCCCTCCCCTTGCACAAGGCACTTTGCTGTTTGCTGGCAGTGGAAATGACAGAAACCGAAGAAGGCGCCAGCTGCCATCAGACCCATCCTGGCCCAAGGGGGGCGGCTGCTGGGGTAGGTGTGTGTCAATCCAGGGGTCTTAGTGGCCAGTCATCCTCACACCTGTTGGAAAAACCCACCTGCTTTCTCAAGGACCGCCCATCCCCAGCTGTGCTAAAATCCTGGGAAGGAAGGTGGGTGGTGGCAAGTGGCCCTCATCCCTTAGCCTGGTCTGGGTGACTTTGAGGGAGGGAAGGGCCTTCAAGGCCCAGAGGGCTATTCCAGCTGCTGAGCTGGTCAGCGAAAGGTGTGTTGCTTGAAGGACCGTGGGGGACGGAGTGGTCTGAGGGCTTCCCACATGGGGGTGGTGGTGGGGATGACCCCAAGGAGGTGGCCCAAGGGCTAGGAGTCCCCAACGTGGCTCTTCAGGAGGAGGAAGAGGCCTCTGTAGGGACAGGAGGTCAAGTGAACCAATGGCGGCTCTGCAAATCCTCCTCTGCTGCCCAGCCGACTGTGAGGAGAACCTCCTTAGACCCTGGCCAGACTTCCCCTCGCCTGATGCCCGTCCGAGAATGCAAGACTTGCGGGGAGGGGGCTGAGACCAGAGAACCCCCCACCCCCTCTGGGGAAAGTCTGGGTTGCAGGGACGTCCCTTCTCCCCCTGAAGTTTCCCTCGGGCAGGCTGGAGTGGCTCCGGCAGGAGTTGCACCACCCCATCTGAGTCGGTCACCCGGATGAGAGGTTTCATCCTCCAAGCTTTTGTGCTGGAGTCCGAATGCCTGGAAGACCAAATCTCTGCTCCCGGTGGGTGACGCAGATTTCATTCAGGAAGGGGGGGGGGTTCTCTGTGGAGCCCTTTTCTCAGGGAACTCCCCTCAGGAAGGGGGCTGGGGGCCCCGGGGGACTTTGGGCAGAGCAAGAAGGACCCCCGACCCTGCTGGGGAAACCTGCGCAGGGTCTGGAAAGGAGACCCTCTGGCCAGGGGTCCCCAACTTTGGCCGCTTGAAGCCTGGCGGGTTTCAACTCCCAGAAGTCCCCAGCCAGCAAAGCTATGCAAGCTGGACACGCAAAGCTGGCTGGGGCCTTCTGGGAGTTGAAACCCGCCAGGCTTCGAGCGGCTCTCGGCCAGCGTTACCCAACCTGGACAACCCGGAGACGCGCCTGGGCACACCTGACTGGGGGATTCTGGGAGCTGAAGCGCGCACACCTCCCGGCTCCCACGGTGCAGGTGAAAGGCAGGCAGAGGCCGCATGCAAGTGCGGGGGGGGGGNAGTGCGGGGGGGGGGCTGGGCCCGGACCAGGGTGGCGAAGCCTTGGCCAGGCGGGAGACAAGCCGCGGGCTGGGTTCGGGCGTTCAGGGCGGGGCAGGGGCGCCACTTACCCAGCTCTTCCAGCTCGGCGGTCATGGACTTGGAGCGCAGGGTGAGGGTGGTGCTGGGCGCCCGCTTGGGCGGCGGCGGGGCTGCAAGGAAGAGAGAGGCCGTCTTGCAGCGCCTGTCCAGCGGCGGCGGCGGCAGCAGCAGCAGCTTGCGCGGCCGCCTCTTCTCCACCGCCTGGATCTCCTCGTACTCGCGGGACGAGGAGGAGTCGCACTGCTGCAGGATCTTGTTCAGGCTGCGCGTGGAGGCGACCTTCTTCATCGCGCCCGCGGTGCGGGGCTCAGCTCAGGAGCCGGGCGGGCGGGCGGGCGCGGGGTCCCGCCGGCCGGCCCTCCTGCCCATGCCGGGCCCCGCGTTCCTCCGCCGGGCGAGGGCCGGAGCGCGCCTGCCCCTCCTCCGCGCCCTCCATCTGCCGGGCGGCGGCTCGTCACTTCGCCCGCTGGCGCCGGAGCGACGCGGGCGCCACGCTCCCCGTCGCCATGGCAACCAGCCCGGCCGCTCCTCCGCCGCCGCCCGCGGCAGAGGCCCCGCGCCGGGACCCCTCCGGCCTTCGGGGCGCTCAGCCGCGGTCCGACGGCGGCCGCGCAAGGCAGAGGACGGGGCGGCTGCTTCTTCCCCCCTTCCGCTGCGGCCTGCCCGCCCCGACGAAAGTGGGCCGGAGACCCTCCCCTGCAGAGCCCGCGGGCGGGCCGCCCGTCCAGGCGGGGAGGCTGCAGGCCCCACCCTCCCTCGGCGGGGACCGGCCCGAAAGCGCCCAGGACGCCCTCCGCGCCCCGGCACGGGCGCTGCCCTCCCCCCCGCAGCACGCCTTCCGCCGGGGGAGCGGAGCGGCCGGGCCCGGTCAAGCTCCTGCCGAGGCTTCGTGGGCCGCGCCCGCCCTCGGGCCCCCCTATCCGGGCTCCCGGAGCCCACCTGACAGGCCTGCACGGAGGCTGCAGGCCGAGTATGCCCGGCTGGCCTCAGGACGGAAATAAAATCATGGCGGGCTTTGAAGGAACCGTCCACGGCGCCTTTGTGTGCCACGCAACGGGCCTCCAGGCTGCCCGGCCCTCCCTTTTTCCTGGAACAAGGGCTGTTTCCCAGCTGCTCCCTGCCCCGATCTCCACTCCCCATTTGGCAGCTCCGGGTCTGCCCTCTGAAGAAACCCGGGCAGGGGCTCTGCCGCTCTGGCAACTGGGGAGGGGGCAGCCGGGTGAAAATGCCCCCTCACTCCCCTCCCCTTGCTGGGGCTGACAGGTGAGGGGATTCAAGAGCCAGGGCAGAAATGTGGGCTGAGTTAAGTTGGGGTGTGGGGGGGGGGCAGAGGTGCCTTGGGCCCTCCAACCCACCTTTCCCTGGGCAGGAAGGGCTTCTGGTTGGGGTGGGGCAAGAGACTGCCTTCCAGCCAAGAGCCCCCTCCCCAGCATTTGCGCCTGCAGGAGAGCTGGGGGGGCCCTTGAGGGGCTGGCCAGGGGTGGGTGAAGGAGAATGTGCCCCCCAAGGGAGAGTCCGGACGTGCAGGTGGAGCGATGTGCCTGTTGAAGGGATTGCAGAATTAGCAGCGGGGCATTTCCCACCAATCAGCCAGGAAGCCTCGCTTGGCCTCCCCCCACCTGGCTGATCAGACAGCTTATTCCCCCCCCCCCTTTCTCAATTGGCGATTCAGTTGAGGAAGGGGAGGTTAAGCCAGCCAGGCGAGATGGGGAGCAGCAGACCCTCTTCTGCATGGCTGCTGGCCCTCCCGGTACCCATTGCCCCAGGCGGGGGCCCCCTGCAGCCCCCCTGGTCCCCCCCAGGCCTTCCTCTCAGTCACCTTTCGGGATGGACAGAGGCTGATGAGAGGCTGCGCCCCAGAAAGGCCTCATCCTGGCCCCAGCAATGTCTCTTAGGATAATGAGGGCTGGCAGAGAAAATGGAGGGAGCCCCAGAATGACAACACCAAGAAGGGGGCATCTGGCCATGGGAAGGAGGCGACTCCTGCTCTTCATCAGAGGGCACAGGAGCAACTGGTCACCTCTCAGCTGGAGTGGCAGGGTTCCCACTCTCTTGACCGGGTTGAAGGTCAGTGGTTGAGGTGCAGAATTGCAGGCAAACTCTACCCACAGCCTGGAGTTTGATCCTGAGGGGCTCAGGGTTGACTCAGCCGTCCCTCCTTCCAAGGAGGACCCAGATTGTGGGGGCAAGAAGCAAATAATGCCCACACTGCAAACTGCCCAGAGAGCCCTGCTGTAAAGCCCCGGCCTAAGTGCTGCTGCTTCCACTGCTCTGGCCGCAGCAAAGGTGCCCTCCGAGTCGCCCTTTGGGCCATGGGGCTAGGGGCCACCAGGGCTCTGCTTCCTGCCCGGAGGGGCTGGGGAAGACAAGAGAACGGATGCTGGGGAGGGGGAGGGGGGCAACGGTGCCTGTCCCAGGGAGGCAGCTGCAGCTGGGGGGACGGAGCCCCCTCTTCCAAGCCCACCAGGGCAGCCGAGAGCCTGGAGGGAGACTCGAAGTGAAGAGGGGGGGCCTGGCTCTGCACTCACCTTTCTTCCGAACCACGTCTTCCGACTCTGGCTTGCGGCTGACCGAGACCACTTTCATCACCAGGTGGTTCCCCCCCTGGCGGATGAGCGAGACCACCTGCTTGTGCCCCACCTTCACCACGTTCACGCCGTTCACCTGTGCGGCAAGGAGAGAGGGGATAAGAAGGGGAGGGGTTGGCCCACTTCATGGGACCTCCCCAGCCTCTCAGGCAACATCTGGGCCCAGGTGCCCCTGATCACAGGAGGAAGACCCACAAGGCCTCTGCAGAAGAGCTGCTGCACCCAGGAGGGGCTGCTCAGGGTGCTGAGCCCCCTGCCCCCCCCCCGGCCTGCAAGGACTCCTCCCCCCACTTTAGCTCTGCCTTGGGGGGGGGNGACTCCTCCCCCCACTTTAGCTCTGCCTTGGGGGGGGGGGAGCCAACCCGATGCAGCTGGGCTCACAGCTAGAGTTCGGCTCAGATTCTTCTGTTTTTTCGTTTCCAGCCATTGAAACCACAAAGATCCACTTCCAAAATGGCCCCAATAACTTTCAAACCAGCATTCCAAGAAATCGCAGGAAGCGATTCAATATTTGCCCCATAATATAATAAAGAATTCTATTTATCCACCCAAGCAACAGATAACAATTTATGTTTTCTCTGAGCTGAAATAATGACATATTTATGTTCAGCTTGTTAAGTTTTTCTGGTGAGCAAAAGAAGAGGAGAAAAAGACAAAAGGCAAATCAAAAGAACGAAGTGATCTTGTCAATTCGCTCTTATCATGGGTTCCTTTTAGCCACACGGTGGCGGGATGGCTTGGTTGGGGCGGGAAGAGTTTCCAGCTTCTTTGGATGGACCCCACATGCCCCCTGCACCCCCCAAGGGGCAAGACGGCCCCACCGGCCCCCTTGGCTGCTGCCAACATCCACAGAAACAACAGGCTCTAAGATCAGAGTACAGAGTTACAAAACCAACCCTTGTAATTGGGTATTTCCTGGAGAAAACTGAGACGTTTCATGACCCAACTCGATAACATTGTCAGGGCTAGAAGGGAGAGGCTTTATTCTCTCTCTCTCTCTGGCTCCTGGGGGTTCCCCAATCAGGCTGTTCCTTACTGTTTGTCGGAGGTGGCAGTTCCTTGACTGGGGTATAAGCAGAGAGCAAACCCCACTCCGTTCTGGCACTGATGATGTTACATACTTGGGTCATAAAATGTCTGCAAGAAAACTGCCAAAATCAGAGTACCAAGAACCCTACAGTTCTCCTCCTCCTCCTCCTCCTCCCCTCTAGCACTGATGACGTAACGTAGTTGGGTCATGGAAACATCTGCAAGAAAACCAGCCAGCACAGAGAGCATCCCGGGACTCTGCAGTTCACCCCTGAGCTGCAAATATTCTCCTCCATCGGTCCTCTGATTCTCCCCACCAGCTTCTCTCCTCAGTCCCAGCCACAGGGACCTTCCTGCCAGCCATACATCTCTCTCGGCTCTCCTCCGTGGACCGCAGGAAGGAAATCGTGGCCCAGGGAACTTGGTGGTGCCAGAACAAATGTGACCCTTCCTGGTGGGAGGGGGGCCTCCTGGGGTGGCATCCAAGGGGCTCCTTTTGAAAGCTCCCTCTGAATTTGACACTGCGGTGGGAGAAAGGGCTTCAGATAACAGATAATCAGGGTTGGAAGGGACCTTGTAGGTCATCTAGTCCAACCCCCTGTCCACGCGTGAGACCCTACACCATTTCTGACAGGTGGCACTTCAGTCTCTTCTTGAAAGTCTCCAGGGATGATGCTCCCACCCCTTCCGAGGGCAACCTCTGTTCCAGGGCAGGGACTTCAATGCCAGGTGGGCAAAAAGGCCCCCACACAAGAGGTGGGTGATCAGTCTCTGACTCACAGGCTCCTCGTTCATAAAGGAAGCTGTCTTTTCAAAGAACATTAGTCAATCCTTTGATGCGGAGGGGAAATTAGGGGGAGAAAGAGGAGGAAGTAACCAACCATTTATTGAACAGACAAGATGCATGTAAAAGAGGAGAAGGATCAGCCTGGCAACCTGACCCAAAATGCCATTTCAGAACCAGATCCTGTCCTAGAATCAAGGTTGGTCCCTCAGGTGGAGGAGGAGGGCTTCTCTCTGCCCACCCCGAGTTGGCTGGTGGCCCCAAATAGAAACTAAAACCAATTAGTGGCTCCTGAAGAGCAGAGAGAGGGAGAGGCCTCAAGGAAGCAAGCCAAGGTGCCCGAGGACCAAGCCTCTTCCCCTTTCAGTCCCGGTGCCAGGGGAGGGAGAGCCCAGGCAACCGTGTAGAAGCGATGGGACAGCCCTTTGTCTGCAATGGGAAAGTGAGGATTCAATTCAATTCAGAACAGAGCTAGAAGGGACCTTGGAGGTCTTCTAGTCCAACCCCCTGCCCAAGCAGGAGCATTTCAGACAAATGGTTGTCCAGTCTCTTCTTGAAGACCTCCAGTGATGGAGCTCCCATGATTTCTGGAGGCAAAAACTGTTCCACTGGTTAATTGTCCTCACGTTCCAGGTTGCTTCTCTCCTGGAATTAATTTCCTTCCATTGCTTCTTGTCCTGCCCTCAGGGGCCTTGGAGAAGAAATTGTCCCCCTCTTCTTTGGGGCAGCCCCTCAAATACCGGAAGACTGCTCTCGTGTCAGCGCCGGTCCTTCTTTTCTCTCGACTGGCCATCTTCATTCACTGCAACTGTTTTTCCCACATTTTAGTCTCCAGGCCTTTAATCACCTCAGTTGCTTTTCTCTGCATTTTCCCCAAAATTGCCCCATCTTTTTTGCAATGTGGTGACCAAAAGTGGATGCAGGATTCCAGGTGGGGCCTTACTCGAGGTTGCCCCCTTTCCAGAAGCCCTTGGCCCTTTCAAATGGGGGCTGGTCGACCCCCCTCCCCCGAGGCCCCCCAATCCCCGCAATCTGGCTGGGGGAGGGGGCAGCCTTCTCCAAACCTGGCCCCTTGCACTGGCTCCCCCCCTTGGCAGCAGCCTCCCCAAATGACACGCCTCGCTTTAATTTTTCTCAAGGAAATGAAACATTGGTTCAAAATAGAAATGGTGAGTTGAATGCACTGAATGTCATTTCTCCTCAGCACGGAGGCAAAAATAACTGGTTTTGCGCATTGGAAAGAAAAAAATTGTATTTCCAGCAACAGCTTCCAAAAAGAAAAAAGAAAAAGAGGAGCATTTTTTCATCCAAAGGTCTGATCTGAAAGAGGCTTCATCCAGCTAACCTAGGCCAACCCAACACCTGCTGGGGATGATGGGAACTGGACTCCCCTCACTGACTCTCCACCCTTTGAGCACCAGGGGGCTGCTTTGCAAAAGGCTGCCGGTGGGATGCAGCCTCCCTCCAGGAGGAGCAGGGGCTGCATAGCCTCCCCCACCCAGGAGACCAACTCGCCCTTTCCGAAGGTCCGAATGCCAGCCTTCTCCAGCCTCTGGGCCCAGCCGAGCGTTCACACACCCGGGGAAAGCTGGCTCAGTTCCGACTTGGTTGGCTCAGCCTTCCGCCCTTCCAAGGTGGGTCAAAGGAGGAGCCAGTTGTTGGAAGGGCAAGAGGCTGACTCTGTCAACTGCCCAGAGGGCTGAGAAAGTGGTATATAAGTCTAAGGGCCATTGCTGTTGCTCACTCCGACCAGGCACTGAATATTATCCAAACAACGTCCAAGCAAGTTTGCCCTCCCGCTGTCTGGCATTACCTTCAACATGCCTCCAAGCCATCACGTCCTCTCCTGCCGTGAGCTTTGTCGGGCGATAGGTTTACACCGGGGGAGTCCCATTTGGCAACTTGAAGACTCGAGGACTTCAACTCCCAGAATTCCCCAGCCAGTCATGGCTGACCAGGCAGCGAGGATCACGCAACCATCTCTCGATAGGCAGTGGAATCCCTCAAAGAGTCCCACCTAAAAAGCTTTTGATTAATTGACCACATGCCATCAATTCATTCTTGACCCTTAGGCACCGCACAGGTTTTCTCCATGATGTTCTGGCCCCAACTTGGTCCTTCACCTCTTCCAAGGGAGCCCTGTCTATCCACCTGTCTGCTGGCCAACCATTTGCCTTCCAATTTTCCTAGCACAACATCTGGATGTTCTCGTGGGAAACGTAGATGCAGGTCAGGACATGACCTGGTTAGAACATGGTGAAGGAGAGGGGCTCCAGGTTGGCAAAGGGAGGAGGGTAAGGTCTTAATTCCAGAAGGAATCCCCTTCTAAGTTCCGGGAATTTCTGAAAGACCCTTGGTTTTCCCATGTCGGTTTCTATCCTCAGTGCCTCTACAGATGTTGTTGTAATCCTGATTCTTGTCTCTTTTAAAAGGTCTCCGAAACTCTTTCTTCAATTCCCTTCTGAGAATTTTTCTTTCTTGGCTCTGGCTTCTCTCCTCTTCTCCATTTCCACAGTTTGTTCTGATTTGCTTTCTCTTGTTTCCCCCCTTTGTCTCACATTCATCACCTTCTCACATTTACTCTTAATGACTCCTGAAGTTCATTCTGTGAGCTTCAGGACTTCCAAGCGGTTCCTGGCGCTCTCCTCGGAAGTGGTGGGTCCATGGCCAAGGTTGCATTGTAAAAGCCACTGGACAGTCCAAATGTTCAAAGCAGAAGATTCTGATTTACAACCCTTGTACTCTGACACGGCACTCAATCTTCATTTTCTTCTCACAATTTCCACCATGGAGAAGCAGCCCAAGTCAGTCCCAAGATGTTTGCAGACCCCTCTCTGCCTTCTCATTGGCAGGTTCAGCCTCCCAGCTCCTTTCAGGCTTCCTCATAGGGTTGGTGTTCAAGCTCCTGGTCCCTGCCGTGTCTCTCTTAAGTCCAGTGCCCAGAAGTGATGGAGAGTGACTGGACCATCTCAATATGCAATGGAACTGCTGGCCTCTCCTGGTCTGGCTGTGATGCTTCTGCTAATTGTGTTGGGTTTCTTCACGTTCAGCTGGGGTTCTCCCAGAGCCTTCTCACATGCACTACTGCCAAGGCAGGTCTTTCCAATCCTAGCTTCAGAAAGATCCCCTTCTCACAGAGCACGATCAATGCCGTGATGCCCTGAATGCCCTCCAGCCTGAAGAAATGGTAGCCAGTTTCATTGCCTCCTCCATTGCCCTCCGTCTTATCCTGCTTTTGGCAGTACCAGAACATGTGACGAGCCACAGCCTGCTTTGTGGAGGAGGCAACAGCCACAGGTCCAAGAATTGGTTTGGGACTGTTCCATACTTGGTGTGACTTCCAGCGAAGACACTCCTTTCAAAACATGTTGGAAAACCCCCAGCCAGGCAGGGAGGAGGTCTCAAGCGGGGAATTAGCCTGGAATCTTTGCATAGCTGCAAGTGATCACGCACACACGCACACACACACACACGAGCTCCATGGACCCTTAACTCTCTGTTCCCAAGGGAAGGCAAGTGGTGTGGGCAGATTCCTTTGTAGCAGGGCAGAATATAATAAAATAGTTCGCTTGTGGATCCGGTTGCTTATGCCCGAGAACACACCAGCCTGACAAAACACAGCCACTCCAGTGACACACACAACACACACACACACACACACAGAGCTCAATCTCCATAATGTCAAGTTGGTCTTAGCAAGCAGCACAGTTGGCCACCGAGAGATCTGGGGAAGGGCACATAGATCAGTATAGATACCTCCAGGTGGCTCATGGGAACTCTCCCAGCTGAGCGATGTAGGCCCAGGGACTGGGGGGTCCAGAGAGCTCCACATATTTGTCATCGGCCTGGATAATCTGCACAGTTCTGAACCAAACTGTCCACCAGCCCCCCCCCCCCCCCCCCCATTCTCCTCTTTATATCCAGGTAAAGGAGTCCCTTGGATTTTACTCGCTCGTCAATGCCGACTCTCGGGGACGCTGCTCATCTCCATTCCAAGGCCATTGGACCAGCGCTGTCCGAAGACGTTTCCTTGGTCATGTGGCCAGCATATCACGGAGCACCATTAAGTTCCCTTTAAACCTGGCAGTACTTTACATCTGGACCTAAAGGTCATAATATATAATGACCTCCAGGGCAGAGAAGGCCCCACCCTCTCAAGGCCACCATTTCCTCCTCCTCCTCCCATTCACCCCAAAGCTGCTTTCCTGCTCATTCTAGTTTTTGGGTTGACTCCCTTACTTTCCCCCATAGAAGGGTAGGGAGGTGGCTCGTCTGAAGAAAATGCATGGCGGCCATTGGGAGACATCAACTTCGCTCAGGAAAGGGTGAGAAAGAAACTCAAGATTGATTTTCTTTGGGGTAAGAAGGAAGGAAGGGAATGAAATGACTCTCAAGATTTGGTTACAGGCTGTCCTTGACTTACAACCACAATTTTGAGCCCAATATTTCTGTTGCTAAGTGATAAAATTGTGAAGTGGGTTTTGCCCATTTTACAATCTTTCACAGTTAAGTTAGTCACACGGTTGCTAAGTGAATCTGCCTTCCCTCTTGACTTGGCCTGTCAGTCGGTCGCAAAAGGTGACCCAGAACACTGCGACCGTTAAAAATACGAGCCAGTTGCCAAGCGCCTGGATTTTGATCACATGACCCCAGGGAATGCTGCAACGGTCGTAAGTGTGAACAATGGTCCGAAGTCACTTTTTTCAGTGCTGTTGTAACTTTGGTCACGAAATGAACAGTTGAGGACTACCTGTATTATATCCTCTATCAATAGTATTCCTTATGGCAGTGGGGGCCAACCTTTTCGGCACAGAGTGCTAAAATGGGAGGGCGCAAAGAAGCACCGGAAACCAAGACAGCAGCTCCCTGATGCGTGGGAGCGCTGGAAACCGGAAGCTTAGCTTCCCAGCACACACATACGGCCGGCCACCTGGTCTTCCAGTTTCTAAGGCACATGCACACACGAAGACCAGCTGGCTGATGCACTCATGCACTCTGGGGAGCTGCTCTTCCAGTTTCTGGCACTCCCGTGTGTGCGAAGACCAGCTGGCTGGTGTGTGTGTGTGTGCCAGGAACCGGAAGAGCAATGAGCAATGCCTGGCATGCCCAGAGACATGGCTCTCTGCATGCCACTTCCGGCTGGCGTGCCATAGGTTTGCCATCACTGCCTTATGGTGTCCCATGGAAGGATGTGGAGAGGAAGTGAAGCCTCCGAAATGCCCCGGCCCTTCGTCTGCAGCTCTGCTGGGCCCGGGGGAGACAAGAGCCAGGCGGTTGAGCCCGGCAGAAAAGAAGGGCGCATTCTTCCGCACAAGGCCACCCCAACTCATCCCAGAGGAAGCAAAAGGTTTGGGTGCCAGTGGTGACAACCGCGGGGGATGCCCAACCAGCAAAAGGATGGAGGGGGCTTTCCTGCCCCAATGGCTGCTCCCTGCCCCACCTGGGTCCCTGTACTGAGAGGCATGTGACCAGTTATCAAAGGCCGGATTTTAAACGATGCCATAACCGGCCGTCAGCCAGAGTTTGTGGCTCTGAAGGATAACCCGAAGAGACGAGATTCTACCTTTCTCCCTAGAAGTTTCCCTCTTTGTCAGCATTTTCTCTTTCAGCTGATACCTTACAGAAACTGAAGCCTGAATGCCCCGTTCCCAACTGTGGGGAGACACTCTAGGGCAGGGGTCTCCAAGCTTGGCCACTTTAAGACTTGTGGACTTCAATTCCCAGAGTTCCTCAGCCAGCATAACACAGAAGTCCACAAGTCTTAAAAGTGGCCAAGCTTGGAGACTCTTGATTGAGGGAGCGTTTCTGCTCCTTGCACAAGGTGACCATCAGCCCCTCCCTTCCCAATGGTGCTCAGCCCCCCCTCCTGCCTCCCTGGGTCCTGCCATGGCCTCACCTCGATCAGGAAGTCTCCTGTGCGCAGCCCTGCTCGCCACGCCACGCCCTCCACATCCACCGATTCCAGGTACTGCAGTGCCGGGAAAGCAGGCGTTGGGGTGAACTCCTCAATTGGCGTTTCCGCTGAAAGGAAGAGGAGGAAGGGAAAGAAAGTCCATCTCAGAAGGAGGGAGAGCCTCCTTGCGTGGCTGACGGGGAGCAGGTGGCCTCTGGCTGGCTGTCCAGACACTCCAGCCCCTCGGCCACACTGCCGGGGCCTCCAACGGCCCTCAACCTGCAGCCTGGGACCCCCGAGATGTGATGGAACCGAGCCAGAGTCACAGGGTGGGGGGGCTCTTTCCCAGGGGGCAGAGGCAAAATGGGGCTTGGAATGTCTGGTGGGCAGGAAGAGAGCAAGTCGGATCCTCCCCAGCAATTCACAGACGGAATCTATAGATATGGCAGGTCTTGGCTTTGCTCCGGCAAGATTCTGTCTTACAGAGCTCCAACTCTGATGATCTGTCTCGGTAGATGAGCAACTGCTACCCAGATGTGACTCCCTGTGTCGTCACTCCTTGTGTTGTTCTCAGTTTTATCAGCCAGACAGGAAGGCTTGGCGATACACAAAGTCTCTACACACAGTCTCTTGATTGGCAGTTTCTATTCTCTGGATGCAATACTGTTGAAGACTATTACAACATATTTTTACTTGAAATCAAAAGAGTCATCAAACTATATGTACCAATAACAACTCCCAAAACCAGAAAAAAACAGATTATTCATAACAATAAGGAAGCTTCATTCCAAAAAGAAATCACTTTGGTGGAAAAACAAATCTGGTCACGTTGCCAAAAGCCGATACAAAAATTTATGCCACCAGATAAAGACTGAATGCACCAATTATTATATTAAACAAGAAGAAAACCTTCTAAGCACCAATTCCACCTGGTTTTTCTACAATTTTGTAAACAACAAACTAAAAGACTTAAGGTCCACCCCACCCTGAGAGGACCAAATGGTAAAGACTGCAACGACGACACCATCAAAGCCAACCTCTTTAACACATTTTTTTGGCTCAGTATTTGGAAACAGCAATGGATCGTGCCCAGTGTTTCCTAGTCGAACCACAGACAACTACAATGATCTAATCCATATCACTTTTACAAAGACAGTGTTGAAAAAGCACTACATAATCTAAAACCATCTCTTATCATATCAAGAGCATATTAAGTGTTCTCTTCACTGACGATGTAAAGCTATTCAACACCACAGACAATACTGCTACCTTCAAAAGATCTTGACTGTGTATCAGAATGGTCAAACAAATGGC
Source organism: Laticauda laticaudata (assembly GCA_004320025.1). Lineage (NCBI taxonomy): Eukaryota > Metazoa > Chordata > Lepidosauria > Squamata > Elapidae > Laticauda > Laticauda laticaudata. Next base: position 43,800 of record BHFT01053055.1, on the reverse strand, counting down.
AACTTCAAATCTCCACAAATAAATGCTCTGTCTTACATACTGGCAAAAAATAATAATAATCAGAAAATAAAATACAAGCTGAATAGTAAAGACCTTGTTGATGATGCAAACTCTGTCAAGGATCTTGGAGTTCTCATCTCTGATGACCTAATTGCTAGAGCCCATTGTAACCACATCGCCAAAAAGGCGTTAAGAATTGTTAACCTGATCCTACGTAACTTTTTCTCTGGTAATATAACACTACCAACTAGAGCATGCAAAACATTTGCTAGACCAATACTGGAATACAGCTCATCAGTCTGGAACCCACATTACGTATCTGATATTAGTACAGTTGAGAAAGTCCAGAAATATTTCAAAGAAGAGTTTCCACTCGCTCGACTCGTTGCAGAAGACCTTATGCCACCAGACTTGAAACTCTAGACCTAGAAAACCTAGAATTACGCCGCCTTCAGTCCGATCTAAGTATAGTGTATAAAATCATACATTGCAATGTCCTTCCTGTCAATAAATACTTCAGCTTCAATCATAACAACACAAGAGCAAACAATAGATATAAACTCAAGATTAACCGCACCAAACTTGATTTCAGGAAATAGGACTTCAGCCACAGAGGGGTCAATGTCTGGAACCCTCTACCTGACTCTGTGCTTTCTTCCCCAAACCCCAAAACCTTTAACCTTAGACTGTCTACTATTGACCTCACCCTTTTCCTAAGAGGTCTGCAGGGGGCATGCAGAAGCGCACCAACGTGCCTACCGTCCCTGTCCTATTGTTTCTTTTATTTTTTTTTTATGTACCCATTTCGTGTATTCATAACTTATACTTATTGTCTTATAATCACCGCGACCATCATTGATATGAACCAGTGGCAAAGTGTCCGAATTCTGATTAGGTGACCATGGAGATGCTGCAATGGTCATAAGCATGGAAAATGTCACTTTTCCCAGCATAACTTTTGCCAAGTTGAGAGCTACCATCATTCTTCGATTCCCTGGAGAGTGACAGCCCACCCCCCGTGTTTCTGAGACAGTCAGCAACCTCAGCTGATGTCCCAATGGCCTCTCCATGCGCCCAGCCCCCCCATCTCTGGGGGGGACGCCTGGGGAGGGGCCCCTGCCTGGGCGCTGGAGGCCTGGCCCAAGAACAGAGAGGTCCGTGTGTGGGGGGTGCAGCTCCTTCCCCGACTTCCGCCTTTCTAAAATGCTTGGCCCAGCCCGGCTTACCACAGACAGGGGCTCGGAGGGAGGGGGCAGCACGGAGCCCCGGGCCCCATCACAGCCACGCCTGCCACTTCTGCTTCGGACCCATTTCTCCTGCTGGCGGGGGAGGGCAGCCAAGCCCAAGGCCCCAACCCATGACCCTGCCTCTCAGGCGCTGCCCACCCGTCCCTCCCTTTGGTCAAATCTACTCCGGACTGCGCCGGCGTCCTCTGAAGGCAGCTGCCTCGCCCAGAAGCAGCATCCACTCCTGGCCTCTGGCACAGGGGCCCTCACACGCCTGTCACAGCTTCCCTATCACGAAGGAATGCCTATGGAGATTCTCAATCGCCCAGGTCACGGTTGTCCCAAAGGTGCTTTTCGAGTAATAGTGTTAGAAGGGACCTTGGAGATCATCCAGCTCAACCCCTTGCCCTTGGAGGAGATCCATATTATTACTGATAAATGGCTGTCCAGACAAAAGTCTCCAGTGTTGGGGCACAGATGGCAATTTGTTCCACTGATTAATTGTTCTGCTAGGAATTTTCTCCTTAATTCCAGGCTGCTTCTTTCCTTGATTAGTTTCCATCCATTGGAAGACTGCTATCTTGCTATCCCTGGTTCTTCTTTTCACTAGACTAAGTTAAAACAACATTTTTTTTCTTTTCCAAAAGGCAACTGGACTTTCTTGGGTTTTTTTCCTTGAAAATGTTTCACTTCCGATCCAAAAAGCTTCTTCAGTTCTTCATCTTCTTCAGAACAGAAGCAGCTTCTTGGATGAGAAGCAAAACATTTTCCAGAAAGATTCTGAATGTTTTTTGAAACATTTTCAAAAAACCAAGAAAGTCCAGTTGCCTTTCAAAAAAGCCCCTTTGAGGCATATCATGAATTGTTTGCCTGTTAATGGGGTGGGGACTTAGAATAGCTCTGCTTTTCCATCGTAAAATCCAGAATAAACCTACCACATATCAGGGAAGAGCTGAATCAAAATGCCAATTAAGGAAGGCTCTTGTCAAGCCCTTGTCCAACATGAAATCTTGACTCCCACAGAGTCTTATGTGATTCATTGCAAGGAAAAACAGAATTTTAGCAATTTGGAAGCTCCTATTCATCAGTAAACACATGAAGCTGGGGTCTCTAATCATTCCTATCTATTGTCAGGAGGAAGGATTCCATGGATGGAAACCAGTTCAGGAGAATTACTGGGAAATGTTGGATAATGAGCTAATGAAAGGCCTAAACATAAACACACCAAAGAGGAAGAAAAATAGCTTAAGAGACTGTACCAAGAATTCTCCAAGAAAAGGACAAGTTTTTAAAAAATGGAAAGAAGGCGCATAATAATTATAATGAAAGAAGAATACCAAGGTGCCAAGGCTGCATAGATGGGGCGAAGAAGAACAAGGCTGGGAAGGAGTTAAACCTTCCACAAATGCCCAGAAGAGTTTGCTGGGGGAAGAAGCAGGGAAGAAAACAGTTCCGTGGCTGGAGAAGATGGCAAGCTGTTGATGAGCAACAGGAGAAGACCAACTGCTGAATTCCTATTTTGCACCTGCCTTTTTGCAGAAGTGCTCCAACCTGTCAGAAGGTGCACTCTATGGGGCAGGAGAGAGAGGGCAGGAAGTGGCAAGGAATGGCCTCGCAGCTTGGAACGGCTTCAGCCCACCAGGGCCAGATGGATCACATCCCAGGATGCTAAAGGAACTGGCAGATACAATCCTCACCACTTTGGGAGTCTTGGGGAGTATGAGGAAAGGACAGGAAGGCCAGAGAAGAATTCAGATGGATCCAAGCTTTAAAGGGAAGTGAACTCTGGGAAGCTACAGCTTGTTATGAACACTCGAGAGAGCTTTAAAATGATACCCAAGTGAGCTTGGACATCTTTAGGAAGTTCCCAGGCTCTTTAGAAACGGTCATGCTGGAGAACTCTAGCTTCATTCTCGATAATCTGGGAAGTGGGGTGGATGGTGAGGTGGATGGAGCAGGACTGTCCAATCTGGGCAACTTTTAAGGTTTGTGGACTTCAACTCAGCCCAGCATGCTGCCTGGGGAATTCTGGGAGTTGAAGTCTGCAAGTCTTTAAGTTGCCAAGGCCAGGCGCTCCTGGTTTAGAGTATTCAGTCTCCTTGCAGTCCTTTGCCAACCTGGAGCTCACCTGTTTCACCCCGTTCTAACCAGATTGTGGTTTCCTGGCTTAGAAGTTTTTCACGAGGACAATGAGATGTTCTGGGATTCCCGTTTTTCACAGCTTGACATAATTGGCACAATCAAAGGCTTTTCTGTCATCGTTGAAGCACATCCTGATTTCTTTTTAAATATTCTTTGGCTTTCTCGGCGTGCCTCAGTAATAAACTCTTCAGTCCCTCAGTCTTCTCCAAAGCCAGCCTGAACATCTGGCCATGTTGGAGGGCTCTAATCTCTACATCCTGGAGGGCTCTAATCTCTTTGGTTGATCTGTGCATTATTCTGCAAGCATTTGAAATTAAGGACATTGTACAAGAGTTTGCAGGGTCTGTAAAGTCTCCTTTTTCTTGGTGTTGAACTGTAGTCTAACCTCTTCCAAAGGGCCAATGGATGCCTGGGCTGTTCTCCAGATTTGCTGGCATGGTTTGGTTAGAACTGTGATGAAGTTCTCTTGCTTGCCATATTTCACCATCCGTTCCCATGGATTTCTGACTTAAGACTGGGTCCCTTGGGGCTCTCTTGGTGGTTTCCTTGCAGACATTACATGGCCCAAGCTAGGACTGATGAGGTTTCCTAGTTGGGTAACAGGTTGATCTCATTTAATTGCCTATTTTTGGAGTGTTGATTTAATGTCACCTTCTAGAACTAGAGGTCCTTACAAATGAGGAATGTCTTTTAAGATATTTTGGATGTTGACATTTCTACAGTGTTTCTACAGGATAGTCCTATCTTCCTTTGATCTTGTTTGATTTGGTTATTCTTTTATTCATTTATTAAGCCAATTTACGTACCCGTCCAACTCACACACAGGTGACTCTAGATGGCTCACAAGGTTCAGCATTTAGCATTTTGACGTTGGAATCTCCTTCTGAGTTCAGAGCTCTTTTGAAAGACTTTCCTTATTTTTTGGAGTCTTTGGTGCTCTCTGAGCTTGGTGGTTTTCTTGCAGACGTTTTGTGGCCCAGCTAGGTAACATCATCAGTGCTTAGAAGCCTTTTAGCACAAACTTTCTACCACTGGTGATGTTCCCTAGTTGGGTCATGAAACGTCTGCAAGAAAACTACCAAGCTCAGAGAGCACCAAGGAGCCCACAATCCTGAACTACAGATGTTCTCTTTTACCATTTCCTTGTTTTTCCTCCCACACCTATTTCTTTCCACTTCTTTACAGGTGTTGTAACACTGCTTTTTGTCTGAAACTCTTTGTTCCTTTCTGAGATTTTGGTCTTTCTTTGGCTTCTCTTAGCTTTTCTTCTTGGCAATTTCCACAGATTGTTGTGACATCCGGCTTGCTTCCTTCTGTCCCTTCGTTTTCTGGCAGTCTCTTTTTTTTACCTTCATCCTTGAGGATTTAAGTTCTCTAACAATGAGGTCCAAGCTGCTCTTGATGTTCTCCTCCAAAATGGTGGGTTTGTGCTCAAGATCATATTGCATAAACTGGACTGGTTTCCTTCTTCTTCTTCAGCTTAACTCGGATCTTGCACGTCTGCAGTGCGTGATCTGTTCTGCGGTCAGGAACCGGGCCCTGCCTTTGTTGAGCTCTAAGTGAGCGCCTCCCTCTCCTTTCAGCAACGACATGGTCAAGGCGTGATTTCTGTTTTCTCCATCCGGGGAGGTCCATCTATTTTGGGGGCGTTTTCCAGTTATTGGAAGGCGGGTTTAGCTATGACGGAATCGTTAAGAGTCCCCTACAAATTAAATAAATAAGGCAGACATTGCAGGACGGTTTACGCTCCCCCCCTCCTCTTTCCAATCTGGGCCTTCCAGGGCCACAAGCAGCCCATCTGACCATGGAAGTCATCAACCTTCTCTTCTTCCGCATCGGCGGGCGGAGCTCAACCTTGAACAATTGTCCTATCCCAAAATCTCACTGCTGCTTTTTGATCTCCGGTTGCCTTGTTGCCAAGAGTTGTCCATGCCATTCCTTTTCTGAGGATGCCCCTCCTGTTTTCCACCTTGTGGGTAATAAACGGTGTGATCTTCTGAGTGAAAGTCTCCCATCCGCACTCTCTCTCAATTCACCGGGCTCCAAGGTGGTCATCTGGGCGTTGTGGTTCACCGGCAGCAGCTGCGGACGGCTGAGGTCTCGGAGAGCGAGGACTCGGATGAGGGGCCTGCGTGTGATGCAGGGATGGGCCAGGACCACCGGGGAGTGCAGTGCGGCCTTCGGAGGTTGTGGAGGCTGGTAGCAGAGATGAAGAGGATCCCGAGGAGCCTGTGCCAAGTGGGCATGTACACGCAGGGCTGCTCGAAGGAAAGATCAATTGCAGCAGCACGGGCGACTCGGGAGTAAGGCTGCAGGGTAGTAGCCCCTCCCTCAAGAGAAAAAAGCCAGCTGAAAAACCGAGTTCTTTGTAGGAAGCAAAGAAGTTTTTGCACTCAAGCCTTGTGGAGGTTCGGAGTATCTTGGTTGGTGTTTGGAGACTCTTTGTGTGTGAACTATTTCTTGGCAACTTTATCTCGTGTTCTTGGCAGCCTTGCACCACCTTGGCAAGGCTCGTTCTTACCAGAGACAATGAGTTTTAATAGACTTTTAACTCTGAATGGACGGAATTCGCAGAGAGGCATTAAGAGGTTTTGCTTTTATCTGTTTGGTGTTGGTTTCCTTGGACCAAGGTTTGGGTCAGAATACTGGGTGGTCATGTAGTCCAACCCCTTGCCCAAGGCAGGATTCTCCAATCTTTTCTAGCAGACCTCCAATGATGGAGCACCCACCAATCCAGGAGGCAAACTCTTCCACCAATTATCAGGAAATTCCTCTTTATTTCGAGGTTGAGTCTCCCTCTGATGAGCTTCCAACCTCCCTAAAACTCAAAACTTGTTCATTTATTCCTCAACTGGACATGTTCAAAGAGCTCCCAGCACCTTGTCCCTCACCTCTGGGCCTTCTCAGTTTGTCCTTCTTCTATTTGAAATGGGGGGCCTGAAACTGGAGATCTGAATGGTTCTCCCCATGACTACTATTACTCACTTTTTAAGAAGCCGTATCACAAATGAGGTTTCTCAATTGCAAACCACCCCATCAATTCCATCCTGGATAGCCATCCTGTAAGCCAGGCTCTCCAACATGCTGGCGAAGGAATCCTGGGAGTTGAAGTCCACAAGTCTTAAAAGTGGCCCAGGTGGAGACCTTGTTCTAGGCACCTACCAGGAGGCCACGTCTTGCAGAGGGCTTTCTTGTTGGGTCTTCCCTCTTCAATGCTCCCACCCAATGTTTCTTTTCCATCCCTACCAGTCAGGTGCAGCTGCCCTCCTTCCCTTGCTCTTCTTGGCTCCCTGCTCAGCAGGTACATCTATCTGGGAGCAGGTGGGAAACAAGTAAGCCAAAGAGCTTTCCTGAAGATTGACAGGGGCACCAGCCGAGTCTTTCATTCTTTCTGCTGGACCTTCTGCACCAGAGTCTCGCATATTAATTTTCTATCGACACCAGGAAAACAATCCATTCTGACCATTCTGCTTGGGACCAAGTAGATCTCATGGTATGGAAGATCCTGTGATTCCCCCAGAAGACAAAGCCAAGATCACAGGAAGACACATCCCTTGTAAAAAATAAGTGGTTCTCTTGGTTCATAATAAGAGAAGAACAGAGTTGGAAGGGACTCTTGAGGTCTTCTAGTCCAGACCCTTCCTCAAGCAGGAGACCTTATATCATTTTAGACAAATGGCTGTCCAATCCCTTCTAAATAACCTCCCAATACTGGAGCACTCACAATGCTCCAGGGCTTACGAGGGACGCTTTGCAGAACTCCCTCAAACCTCAAAATGCAAGACCAAAACAGCATTAGAGGAGGTTTTTAGTGTTGTAGGAAGATACCCATGGATTCCAGGTGCTCAGCTGGTGAAGGGAGAGGGTGGATGAGGCCCCAGCGAAGGCATTTCTCCAAGTCCTGTCATGTAAATTAGATTAAGGTCTCATTGTAGGTGACTTTCCAAACTGAAAGCTCTTTATCCCTTGGGAAGAGGGAAAATGAGGGTAGGGGCAGAAGAGACCCTTCCTTCCAGGATCCAATCTGATTTGGTTCAAAGGGGCCAAAGATTTATGTATTTATTTACACCTCTCCTTCTGGCCTGTCTGAATCTGGCTGCCTCTAAAAGGATGGGCTCATAGGGGGGCAACCCTGCCCAGTTGCTCGGGAGCTAACAAAATGACACGGGAGTTTTCCTGCAGTGGCTAAGAGGAAAAAACAAGCCTGCGTTGAAGATAGGGGAACACAGGGAGAGACCCCGAGGTCCCTCTCCCCATCTTCATCCAAAGCTGTTGGATATTCACGGAAAAACTGGGTTGCAGGTCTCATCCGTGAGAGCTAATGCCCCACCTCCGGCTCCATCTTGCGTTGAAGGGTTTGTTTTGTTTGTATTGGCATTTTGTTGGGTGAATATTTATACTGGATGATTTTGATTTTTTTTATGCTGTAAACCACCAAAGTTGCTCAAAATGAGATGGTCAGCAAATAAATTTTATGAATAAATAATAAACTAAAATATTGATCCATTTACCTTCCAAATCTCGCACTGTGTGATAGCTCTTAAACCTCTTTTTTAAGGATAAATTGAGCCTCTCCTATTATTAATACTTAAGGTGCCAAGAAACTCATTTTTAAAACCTTTGCAGACTAAGAAAAGAAGGGTGATTTCCTCCCCTTTCTGTGCTTCTTAGAAACGGACTTGACCCAGGCTTTGGGATTTGGTTGCTTTGATCCAGATCTGCTGTGCTGTTGCTCCTGAATTCCTCATTGTGGCTAAGCTGGGAAGGCTTCCTTTTCGTCGGAAAGAGGGTGATATTTGTTATTTATGGAATGAGGAGCTCGGATTAATTTCCATTGGTTTCAAAGTAATGGGATATATGTGTGTATGTCTATAACCTTGTATAATATGTATGAGCAAATTGTATGTACCTTTGCATCTATGTCTGTCTGTCTGTCTATTTATCCATACACACACACACAAACACACACACCCCTCCATCCATTCATTGATCCACCCACTCATCCCTCCATCCATGTATCCATCCATCATCTCAGATACCTCAGAAAATGTTGGTTCCTGTTGAAGATGCCACTCAAAATTTAAGAATGGATGGAAACTAATCAAGGAGAGACCCAACCAAGAACTAAGGAGAAACTTCATGACAGCTGGACAATGAATCAGTGGAATGGCTTCCCTCCAGAAACTGTGGGTGCTCCAACACTGGAGGTTTTTAAGAAGAGATTAGGAAACCATTTATCTGAAATGGTCTCGGCTTTCTTGCTTAAGCGGGGGGCTTGGACTAGAAGACCTCCCAGGTCCCTTCCAACTCTGTTACTCTATTCTGTTATAAAGAATGAACAATTAATTCAAAGGTTTGGACTTTTCCTAATATTTGAACTGAAAACAGCGAGACTGTTAAGATGGTCTGAACTGACCAATGCATGTTAAAGATACCCGGGCTCTTTCTGGAGATCTCCCTACTATTTGGGCCCGATGAAGACATCGAGGATTGGCTATGAGGACACATGGAGTATGGGGACTTCCGGGGCATGTGGCAGGCTGAGCTTTTTGCAGAACCATGAATGGGGCCAAATCCGGAGTCAGCGACGGCTCCCCGGAGCCTCTCTGGATTAAGGAGAAGGCAAGGGTGGCCCACATGAGACTCCGTAAAGATCCTCCCTGTGGGGAGATTGCAAAAGAGGCTTCTCCAGCGGGGTTGAGAGTTGGGTGCTTTTCAAAGAGACATGGAAGTCGCTACTTGCTCTTGTAATCACTTCAAGAAAGTGCTTATTATTGATTTCTTTGGCATTGAGAACCTCTGGAAGAGAAGCTGCATCGCACCAGGAGATTTTCCTTCCACCCTGGACGAAGGAAGCTCAAGGCCTAACAAGAGAATCTTTACTTTTGGGAAAACGGCAAAAGGGAGACCAGGATCTTGGTTTCGGGAAGTCAGAGGCTGAGATGGACTTGAAGGAATATTTCCTGCAGGGTCTTTAAACATTTATAAAACACTATTTGAAGTCTTTGACATTAGCTGTTAAGAAATCCTCCCCTGGGGAAGTTTTGTTGATTGAAAAATACACAGATGATAAAAGGACTACAGGGAACAAAGGGATACTGAATGGAGGAGAACAATCCACGAGTGCAACGGAGAAGCAATATTGGACCATTGAAGAAATTTAGGCCCTTCAGGAACAACTGGCTCAGAAATTGCTTAACAAGATGGTATAATGGTATAGCAGAGGATACAGAACAACAACACACTTTATTGGATATAATGAAATGGTGTAGGGTTTCCTGGCTGAGCAGGGGGATGGACTAGAAGACCTCCAAGATCCCTTCCAACTCTGTTATTCTATTCTGTTCTATTCTTTTTCCATTCAATTCTATTCTATTTTCCATTCCATTCCATTCCATTCCATTCCATTCCAAATAGACAGATTTGAATGCAGATTTGGAGTTTGAAAAATGCTGGATTATGACATGGAAAATTGTTTTGTGGAATATATATGGAAAATACCAAAATGGATTTACAAGTGAAACTAGCAGATGTTTTAACAATTAAAGGGGACATATGCAGTAAATAATAAAGCAGAAGACCGGATCAGAAACTCTTTTTTTACTTTGGATTTACAAAAAGGAAAGTCTCTTTGAGAAAAGACAAAAGGGGAATTTCAAGTTGTTCCTGGAAGGAGGTAAAGAGAAAATGATAAAAAATCAACTTGCAGGATCCTCCCTGATAGGACAAAAGATCCAAGATTTTTAAAAATGAAAAGATGATTTATAAAGTGACTTTATTTGATAAGAGTTAAGCAGGGAAAGATCCTTTTTGCTTTATTTATTTGAGAAAGTGATAACTTTGGGTTGTAAAATTGAATTTTTGATTAAGATTAAAATACAAATGTTAATATTTCTGTTAGCTCTTCATAGACTACAGAGGCACCTTTATGGGTGTGATGGGCAACATAAAAGATTAATGAATAATTGAACTATTGCTGATTAAGGTTGAATGATATGGTTTTTTTTTGTCACTTGACTATCAATAGGGGATGAGTTGGGAAGAAGTTTTTTTTTTTAAATTAAAGTACTAGTAGAAGTGCTAAGTTAGCCAAATTGTCTATAGAGGTACACCTTGACGTATAAAAGTTTGTTTACTGACCGAAGTTACAACGGTACTGGAAAAAGTGACTGATGACCATTTTTCACCCTTACGGCTGTTGCAGCTTCCCCAGGGTCACGTGGTCAAAATTAACTTGACAACCGGTTCATATTTACGATGGTCGTGGCATCCCGGGGAGTCATGTGATCCCCTTTTGTGACCTTCTGAAAGTCAATGCGAAGACAGATTCACTTAATAACCACGTTACTAATTCAACAATTGAAGCAATTCACTTAACAAACGTGCCAAGAAAGGGTGCAAAATGGGGCAAAACTCACTTAGCAAATGTCTCACTTAGCAACACAAATTTTGGGGCTCAACTGTGGTTTTAAGTTGAGAACTACCTGCATTTATCTGGAGGGAGTCATCTTTTAAGTCAATCTTCTTTTAATTTTGATTGATACACACACACACACACACGCTCCTTTTGTAAATTAAAATAAAAAGAGTCAGAATATCAGCCGCTGAGGAAATCTAACATTTGCTGAAGAACCACAACTCTATGGAATTCCTATTTTTGGTGTAGTTTTCTCCAACAGAAAGCTTTGTGTTCTGCTAGGAAGCAGGGAAGAGAAGGATGAGGGGGAGGGCAGAAGATTCACAAAAATAAGGCCCTTTGGGGCTCCTTGGCGCTCTCTGAGCTTGGCTGGTTTTTTGGGGTTTTTTTTTTGCAGATGTTTCATTACCCAACTAGGTAACACCTTCAGCGATAGTAGGATGTGAGGTTTGCAGAGTGCAGAAAGAAAGAGAAAGAGAAGAACTATTGGGGTCTTTGGTGCTCTCTGAGCTTGGTGGTTTTCTTGCAGATGTTTCGTGACCCAACCACATAACTTCATGAGTGCCAGGGCAAACTCTATAATCCTTTGCACAGACGATGTTCCCTGGCTGGGTCACGAAACGTCTGCAAGAAAACCAGCCAAGCTCAGAGAGCACCAAAGACCCCACAGTTCAACCCTGAACTACAAATATTCTCTTCTATAAATACCTTTTTTTTCTCCTCTCTCTGAAAGGGTTTTAATCTCTGGGACGAAATGAACTGCATCTCAGGATACCAAAGGAACTTATCAGCAGATGGTCTGGCCAAACCCGTTCCCATTATTTTTGAGAAGCCCTACAGAACTGGTGAATTGCCAGGTGACTGGAAGAGAGTGAAGGTTGCCCATATCTTCAAGATGGAGAAAAGCAATGAAGAAGATTCACTGAACTGCACTCCCATCACATGCTGACCCCTGGGAGGATGCTAATCCCGAGGAGACTGAACAATAAACACCTCGACAAACAAAGGATCCTGCTGCAGAAGCCAGCATGGATTTGTTCAAAATAGAAATTTTTACAACATCTTGTTATTAAATGTTATAGTCTTAGATGGTAAAAGCAGTTCAACAGGGCGGATAGTGCTCTATAGAGAAGGGGGGTAGGGTGGACAGCCCCTTGTCCAGAAGGCCTTGGACAGAGAACTGACGCTACAAAATCTAGAAGGACGAAAATGTAGATTTGGGATCTCCAACCTTGGCAACTTTAAGAATAAACTGCAGTTCCCAGAATTGGCTGGCTGGGGAATTCTGGGAGTTGAAGCCCACCAGTCTTAAAAGTTGCCAAAGTTGTACAGTCCTGATATAGATGGAGAAGATGGCCAAACTTTGACCCTATAGAACAGAACTCTCCAAACTTTGCAGCTTTAAGACTTGTGGACTTCAACTCCCAGAATTCTCCAGCCAGCCCGCTTTAAGATGGGTGGATTCTGGGAGTTGAAGTCCACCAGTCTTAAAGGGTCTTCAAACTTAACAGCTTTAAGACTGGTGGACTTCAACTCCCACAATTCCTCCTCCAGTCATGTTAGCTCAGGAATTCTGGGAGTTGAAGTCCACCAGTCTTAAACTTGCCAAGTTTGGAAAGCTCTGCTGCAGAAGAATGGCTGTATGTGTTGAGGAACAACCAAGCTGAAGAGATGAGGAACTCCACTCTGGAACAGCAATCAGAGGTAAGAAAATTACCTGCCAGGGCAGCCAGTCATATTTGACCCAGCAACCTGCCAGGTCACCTGGGGTGACGGAGGATGGAAGGTCGGATGCCGCATAGCTGGCCAAAGAGAAGAAAGGTGACCAGGGCTCCGGATTGAGATGTGCTATTCTTGAAGAGGCAATTATCACCTGCTGAGCACTCCTGACTTCCCCAATCCTGTGACACCCCCCCCCCCCCCNCACCCCCCCCCCCCCATGGCAAGTGTGTGTGCAGTCATGCAGGCCCCCACATTCAATGCTTAAGCAATCGCAATTCATAAAACTTTTGGAGATTTAAGGTTTCTATGCGTTGGGTTTTCCTTTGAGTCTTTCATAATTGCTCGAGAGCAGCCAGAGTTAGTTATAAGATGGGCAGCCACATATTTTTTTAAAATAAATAAAATCAGATCCTAAAGTTCAGGTCTTTAACTGTGGATTGAATGGGATGAAGGGGAAGGGTTGGTTTGTTTGTTTTTTTGCATTTCTGGGACTCAATCATTTTGCACAGTCTAGGCAGAACTCAAAGCAGCCGTTGGAAGAGATCACAATGGCTTCATTCATTTTCTACTTCAAGGATGAATGTTCCCCCCATGACAGAGAGAGGATTCTTTCCACTTCCACAAGGAGGTCAAGGAAGGATGAAAGCAAAAACAGAAATAATGCAGAGAAGAGCAACAAAGAGGAGGAGGTGTCTGGAGGCTAAACCATCTGATGAGCTACTAAGGCTACGTCTAGCCTAACAGTAGCCTAACAAAGAGAAGGACTGGGGGGTTGACATGATAGCAGCCCTCAGTTATCACCTCCAGTTCCAGTTCTTAACAGATTGAACAGATAATCAGAGTTGGAAGGACCTTGTAGGTCATCTAGTCCAATCCCCCACCCAAATGGGAGACCCTACACCATTTCTGACAGTACTTGAGGTGCTGCCACAGAGAAGGGGGGGGGGTCAACTTATTCTCCAGAGGCCAAGGCAAGTAGCAATGGGTGGAAGCTCATCAGAGGAAGTTTCAACCTAGAACCAAGGAGTAATTTCTTGGTAGGGCGTCAAATCAGCCAGGGGAAGAGCCTGGAGCTGTGGTGCTCCATCGCCAAAGGTTTCCAAGAAAAGATGGCACCACCCTTTGGTGGTTAGTTACAAGATCTGCTGCCCTGGGCAAGGGGCTCTGCTAGGAGACCTCCAAGGTCTCTTCCAGCCTTACGGTTCCCTGAAAATTCCTGGGATGACCAAGAGGACTGACAGGTAAAGATTCCCCTGTCCAGTTGAGTCCGACCAAGGCTGGGATGCTCATCTGCTTCTTGGCCGAGGGAGCCAGCATTGTCCAAAGACATTTTCCATAGTCATGTGGCCAACATGGCTATATGCACACAGGCTATATTCTCATCGAAGTGGTACCTATTAATCTACTCGCATCTGCATGCTTTTGAACGACTAGGTGGGCAAGGGAGGGGAGCTCACCCCCATCATGCAGAACTCGGGTCTCGAACCTGGTCTTTCTGCCAGCTTTCCAGCTGACAACCTCAGCATCTTTAACTGCAAATACAGTGAATATTTAATCTTGCATTATGCTTGTTTTACTGCCGAGTATCCTTTTGGGCAACCTGGAAGCCACACTTGGGAAGAGTGTGTGGGAAGGACAGTAGGCCACATGGGTGTTGGTTGCTTCCCTCTGACATGCGTGATTTCTGATTATCCTACATTTTATTATTTTTCTCTCCTTAATTGTTCCTGTTTCTCTGTTGCCTGGAGAGACCCAGCAGAGGAATAGGTAATAAGTGCTTTTATTGCATGAAGGAAGGTAATAAAGGAGCTGCAGGGCAGGGAGAACAAGAGTTAAGGGGAAGTGACATGAGGCCAGCAAAGACCCCGGAAAAACAAGGAGCAACGACGCTGGCAGAACTTGAGACCTGTAGCCATGATCAAACCACTGAAGCCAGTCAAGTTAAAGCTGGGCAAACCCAGGATCAGCAAGGCTGCCTCAGCTCCCAAGGCAGGGTGCTGGATCTGGTGATCCCAGGGCAGAGGTCCAGGTGAGCCCTATGGCAATCCCACCCCAGATGGGACAACCCAGGTAAGAAGTCCAGCTGTTGTTCGCGTGGTTCTGAAATCTTGGACACGGTTGCCTTGTTAAGCTGGCCGCGTTGAGGGAAAGAAGAGTGACATTGCCTTGTAGGACAACTTTAAGACTTGTGGACTTCAACTCCCAGAATTCGGGGAGTTGAAGTCCACAAGTCTTAAAGTTGCCAAGGTTGGGGACCCCTGCAGTAGAGCAAGGAGATGTTCCAGGCAAGAGCATCTGTTGAAGGCCCCCAAGGGCATCCAAAGCAAGGCTGGACCAGCATCTGTGGAACAAGATGCCGAATGGCCCCTTCCAGGAGATGAAACCCACCTTGCAGGACTCCCCTTCCCAAGCAAGAGGGTGGGTGAAGCTGGGACCCTGTTCCTGAACCAGAAGGACTTCAAGCCCAGATGCTCTTGGCCCCACTGGTCCAAATTCTGCGCTCCCTCCCGGCCTGCCACAAACAGACTGGCCTCCTCTTGAATTATGTATGGTATCTGCCGTGATTCAGCTCTTCGAGAAAGCCAGAGCTCTGTTGCACGGATGAACCAAATTGAACATTCAGGTCACCGGTGCTTCCTTTTTCCCTCATTTTGAAAGAGCCGGGTGGGGGTCCCAGCTCTCCCTCTACGCTTCTGGAACCCAGAGTCCTGAGGCTTTGCACCCTGGAATGCCAACCAGATGCAGGAACATCTCCACCTCCAGCCTTGGTGGAAACCAAGCCCCTTGGAGGGGCGCCCCTGGGCTCCTCCTACTCCCTCCCCAGTCAGGGTGAGACCCCCTAGAATTGAGCTCCCCCCCACCCAGTGGACCTCTGCTCCCGCCCATCCTTGAATTGGCAGAGAGCTCAAAAGATCATCCAGACGGCTGATCCTTTTCCTGCCTCTGTTCAAAGTTAATGGGGTCCCCACAGCTACGACTGGCTGGTTTCAGGGAGTGTCAGAATAAGGGGAGGGGGCACGGGTGGGAAGAGGAAATGCGATTGTATCCCTGGTTTATCTCAGGACAAGCACAGCCGCTCCCCCACCCTGGCCTGGGACAAGATGAAGGCAAGAGGGAAGCTTGAGGAGGCGGCCGTAAGAAACGCTGGCTGGACCAACTGGGGTGGGTACTGCTGAGGGGGCAGGAGAGAGGGGAACCCTTAGTAAGGGCCATTTGGGGTGAGCGCTACGGGGCAGGAGTCTCCAACATGGGCAGCTGGGGGATTCTGGGGTTGAGGTCCAGCAGGCTTCAAGTGGCCCAGGTTGGAGACCCTGCTCTAGGGCAGAGGAGCCCGCCCACACCTTGAGTGTGTCTTCCGGACGCTCTGCACCTGAAGAGGCCCTTCCCTTCCTTCCTGGCACGAGGCTCCCTCCCTGGCTCTGTGCCCCCCCCCCCCGCCTTCGGGGGCTGCTCCTGGGACCTTCCGGGCTGCCCCCCACCTGGGGTCCTCCAGGAAGAGGACCCCCCCCCGTTCTGCGTGCCCAGGTCCTGACCCACCGGAGGCCATCTCCCCCCAGCCTGCCTTGGGCTGCTCTGGGAGGGCCAGGATGCCCGCAGCTCCGACCCTCTTCCCTACCTGGGCAGGGTCCTTCTTGCAGCCCCTCCCCCGTCGGCTGCCAGCCAAGCCCAAGCTGGCCGCCCCCCCCGTTGTGTGGGGAGCGAGGGGGCTGCAGCACCGCACGACCCGCACCCGGGGCCAGCAGGGAAGGGCGGGCGGGGTCTCCGGCCCCCAGCCCAGCCCCAGNCGGGGGGGGGGGGAGGCTGATGCAGAGAAAGGGAGGGGAAAGCCCCCCCCGCATTTTCTCCCGCCCATCCCAGCAGCAGGTGGGGCCGGCCCCACGAGGCAGCCCCCTCCTCCGGGGGCGACCAGGGCCCCCTCCCCTCTGCGGCAGGCCGGCCACGGGGGCACCCAAAGCCAGGGGGCCGGTCCCCGCCCGCCCCCCGCTTACCTTTGGCCCCGCGCAGGACGAAGCCGAAGCCCTCATGCTCCCGTTTCTGCAGGACGGCCGCCTTCTCCTCGATGATGTAGTCACTGGGCGGGAGAGAGCAGAGCGGGAGGAGGGGGCGGCGGCCGGGGGGCGGCATGGCTCCCCCGCCCCCCCGCGCCGGGCGGCCCCGCCCCGCCCGCCCCGCCCGCCCCTCACCTGCCGAGGCTCGCCCTGGCCCCGCCCCCGTTGCCGAGGAACCGCCTGTCACTCGGGGGGAGGGAGGCCCCCAGCCCGAAATCCCGCAGAGCCGGAGGCGGCCGGCGTCGGGGGCTCCTTCGCACGCACACGCGCACGGGCGCCGGCCCCTCCCCAGCCCCGCGGCTTCCCCGAGCGAGCCAGGGCCGTTGCCGCCCCCTTCGGCCTCCCTGCTTCCCCCTGCGGGGGGGCCCGGCGCTGGTCCCGGACCTTTGCAGCCCTCAACGCAGCCCTGCCAGGAGGAGCCCAGGCGGCACCCTTGGCAGGCTCGTGCCTGCTTTGCGCCCGGATGGAGAGCCACCAGGAGATCCCGCTACCTGCCCCNCTGAGGCTCCTGCCCTCAGGGAGCCCCTTCGGAGGGCGCTGCCCACGCGCCCCAGAGGGCCAAGGGACGGGCTCCTCGAAGGGCAGCCCAGCCTCCCCCCCATGTATGTCTCTCCCCCCCAGGAGCCGGAGGCAGGCCACCCCCCACCCAGCAGGAAGAGCCCGAAGGCCCCGACCTCCCCGGGGTACAAATGTGATAAAATGTAAGAAGGAAACCCGGCTTTGCAGCCAACGGGGCAGCTGGGATTTCTATGCAAAGAGGACAAACGAAGAGCTGCTCAGAGGTCTTTGCTCCAAGATGGGCACAAATAACTTCAATAAGTGAACAATAAACCAATCATCAGATCGGATCAATCTGTGGAAAGCAAAGGAGGCTCTTCTAAAGGATCTTTGGGGATCCCTGGCCGGAGGGAGGAGGGGCCGAAGCTCGTGCCCCAGAGGGGAGGCCACAAGGGGGGCCGTTCCTTCCTGGATGCAGAAGGCAAAACAAGATGCGAAACCCCCCAAACGCTCCCCCACAGCTCTTTTCGAGGGGGGTGTCAAAGAAGTCAGGCTAGTGGTTGCAGCTGCCATCTTGACTTGGCCCCCTCCCCTGCAGACGTCCAACAGCATCATCAGTGGGTGCAGAACCCCCTTAAGGGCCAGCACCACTCCAAAGAGTTGCCCCCCATCCTCAGCCAGCAGCCCCTTGTTCTCCTCTTCACATTAAGCAGCCCCTCATCTGCCCCCTCCTGCACATCCAGATGTTTAACTATCAGTTCTCCGTCCATCCATCCATCTCTTATCTGTCCATCAATCCTACATTCATCCACCTGTCTGTTTGTCTGTGTCTCATCTATCTATTCACACATCCATCCATCAATTTATTTTTGTATCTCCCCTTTATTATTTTGACAAATAACTCAAGGCAGCAAACATACCTAAATACTCCTCCCTGCTCCTCTTTTCCATACAACAACAACAACCCTGTGAGGTGCCTGGCCTGAGAGAGAGAGGGGGACTGAACCAAGATCCCAACTAAGGCAGGATTTGAACTCATGACCTCCTGCTTTCTAGCCTGGGGTCTTAACCACTAGACCAAACTGGCTCTCGCTTATATAATATATAAACCTGTTGGTGAAGTGCAACTATAGCAAGAGCACTAGCCCTTAGAATTATATACTGCTTTATAGCGATTTAACAGCCCTCTCTCAGCGGTGTACAGAGTCAGCCTGTTGCCGCCAACAATCTGGGTCCTTGTTTTACCCGCCTGGGAAGGCTGAGTCAACCTGGAGCCTGGTGAGATTCGATCTGCCAAATTGCAGTCAGCTGGCAGACAGCAGAAGGAGCCTGCAATACTGTACTCTGACCACTGTGCCACCGAGGCTCCAGGTTTTTTGTTTTAGAAGATACCCACTTCTTTTAATCACTGCTGTTGTGGGAATGCATCCTTCAGCACCTGACAGCCAGGTGAGCCTTCCTGTTCTCCAGCATGGAGCCTCCACTCCGCTGGGCCCACCTCTTCTGGAAAGGGGCTCCCCTGGGTCCCACCTCTGCTCAGGGCAGGAGTAGAAAGGTAAGCATCCGCCCCCCCCGGACCACTGGCCCACCTCTGCCTGGAAACGCCCAGTGGAGCAGATCCAGGTGATGGTGTCCACTATCATACCAAGCCCAAAGGAATTGTGGGATCGTCTTTTGGAATGTGCTCCGGTCAAGAGGGATGGTTGTCCGTGGCCACTGTCCTCCTCTGAAGTCTTGTCCTGGGCAGGACATGGACATCCTCTCTTGCTTTGGCCAACTCTAGAATTCTAAGTTTAAACCAGGATTTCTCAACCGTGGCAACTTTAAAGAGGTGTGGACTTCAACTCCCAGAATTCCCCAGCCAGCTTTGAAGTCCACACCTCTTTAAAGTTGCCACGGTTGAGAAATCCTGGTTTAGAGGCTAAAAGAACAAGGTTGCCTTAAAACCAAGCGTCCTCGTTCATTTGTCCACCTATCTCTACATTCCTTGGCCAAAGTCGCACAACTTGGTGGACGCAGCTGAAAGGACGGGTTGTGCATCGCTGGGGTTGAGACGCTGCTGGACCCTTCCGAAGCGTTTGTTGTGTTTGCACACAACCTCCCCCCTCCTTCCTTCCTCCGCAGGCCCCTCCCCCTCCTGATGTGTCCCTCCTGCTTCCTCCGTCTTTAAGCTCCATCTCGCGCATGTGGCGTGAAGCCAGGCCCATACAAAGCCGAGTTAGCCTGGCCCACCTCTCCCCACAGCGGTGGAGGCTGAAGAGCAGGAAGGATGGGCACGGGAGATACCACAACGCTACACACAGCTTAAGAAGGGTTGGGCCAACAGTCCAAAGGCAGGCTCCGCTACGGCGACAACACCGTTGCCATGGAAATGACACTCACAATTCGAGGTGCGAGACAAGGAAGGGGCAAAATTCAGCTGGAGTCAGACAACTCCTCATGCCTGCCCTCCTCTGTACCCCCCACACTGATGCTTCAGTTGTGGCCGACTCTTGGTGATTCTATGAGCCGGCTTCTTAGACTGAGAGTAACTTCAATGTCACTTTGGATGTACACGAATTGGCAGACGTTAAAATGAAATTTCGTTGCATGGAACTCTCAAAGGGTCACCACCTCCTATATACACTACATAAAAATGACAAATAAATAAATAAATAATATGCACATACTCACATATATTATATGACTTGGAGAAACAACAGTCTAGTTTGGATGTATACGTGTACATGGCGAGAAAAATGAATCTTACAAGTTTACCAGACGGATGGCACAGGGAACAAAGCTGTTACAGAATCTGGAGGTCCTGCTAGAAATACTTTGAAACCTCCTCCCAGAGGGGAGCAGCAGAAACATACCATAAAGTGTGTGTGGGGAGGGGGCTCTAACAATGCTTTGAGCTCTAAGCACACAGTGCTTATAAATGGCATCCTGAATAATGGGAAGTGAACTTCTTATAATCTCCACTGTCCTCATCACTCTCTGTAGGGACTTTCTATCTGAGGCACTGTGACCACCAAACCAAACAGAGATGTAGTTTGTTAAAATGCTCTCAATCTTGCCTGTGTAAAAAGTGACCAGGACCGAAGGAGAAATATGTGCTCTCCTCATCCGACACAGGAAATGCAGATGCCGGTTTGCAAACACTTCGCTAAGGATATTGTGTGGAGAGGTCAGTTCCGATGGTTATCTGCACCCCAGATTCTATTTATCCTTCTTATTATCTTCTTTTATTGGCATTATTATGATGATGATTATCATTATTCTGTTGCTTTGCATGTACGCTTGGAGCTTCTGCACTGGAGACCAATTCCTTGTGTGTCGAATCACACTTGGCCAAATAAAGCACTCAGTGCAATGCAGTTCAATCCAATCTGGTACTGAAAGGGGACAAAAGAAGGGACCTCCCTTTCTGGACACATCTGGTGCTCCCTGGTTGCTGGAAAGCTGGACTGCGTTGACTTTGAATCGAGGCTGGTAGTTCAAGGACCTGCTTATCCTAGTATAGGGGCACCCAAGTCAGAATAATAGAGCTGGAAGGGACCTTGGAGGTCTTCTAATCTAACCCTTGCTGAAGCAGGACACCCTGTTTTCGGGACAAGTGGCTGTCCAATCTCTTCTTAAAAACTTCCAGTGATGGAGCATCCACAACATCTGGTGGCAGGCAGTTCCACTGGTTAATTGTTCTCACTGTCAAGAAATTTCTCCTTAATTCCATGTTGCTTCTCTCCTTGGTTAGTTTCCATTCATTGTTTCTTCTCTTGCCTTCTGATGCTTTGGAAAATAAGTTGACCAGGGGTGGGATGCAAATATTTTTAGTACTGATTTTGTGGGTGTGGCTAGGTGGGCATGGCTAGATGGACATGGCCATGTGACTGGGTAGGCGTGGCTTCTTTTTTTTTTTTTTGCAGCACCCCCCCACTCCATTTTTTGGGGGGATCCTGACATAGCTGATATTGGAACAGCTGATCATCAGGAGGAAAAAAAAAAAGAAATACTGGTTTGGCTGAACGGTAGGATTTTTTACTACCGGTTTGCCTGAACCAGCCTGAACCAGTAGAATACCAGCCCTGAAGTTGACCCCTTCCTCCTCTCTGTGGCAGCCCCTCCCTCAAGTATTGGAAGATGCTCTCCTGCCTCCCCTGGTCCTTNAACCCCCCCCCCCCAATTTCAGAGAGAGATCAATGAATGCAGGGAAAAAGGCCTCCCTCTGGGCTGAAAAGCTGCTATAAGTTCCAAGGCTTGCAATCCAGCTTACATCTGCAGGGCGGGCAGGCAGGCAGGCCCCCTTCTCTTGCAGGACGGCTGCCTAGGGTTGAAAGTCCCCTTGAAGAATTTAACCGGCCTTTTTTCAGAGGAGCAGAGAAGCCCCCACAAAAGAAGGCGGTTCTTTGAAACGGTTTTCAATGAGGACGATCGAAATAATCAATTGTATTTCCCATCTCTGTTCGTGAAGCAATTAAGGCAATTAGAGGCTGTGCAAAATGAACGGGAGAGGCAGCTTGGAGTAAGACGGCCTGGAGGAGAGGAATGATCCCAGCCTCTGCTGAACGTGATTTAATTAACCACGATTTGGGGAAGAAATCATAGTGGGCTGTTTCATATTTGTGATCAACATGGTTAAGCACATGGAATAGATGAGGTTTATCGAGTCTTCACAAGATGTGCAATGAGAAATAACTTACCAAGAGAAATTCACATCAGATTTACAAAGAAAGCCATGAAATCGCAAATATTGCAAGTGTCAAGAGAGAAAACATTGAAACACAAAGATAAGGAGATTGTGGTCTTGAAACAAGTGCCTAGAGGAGTGAGAGAGATGAGAAGAAAATACTGATTCTTGACCAAATTGCTCCTTAAAAAAAGAGGTGAATTATAGATGGCTGATTCCAGAAGGTTTCATGTTCACATGGCAAGAACAGAGATATAGAATTGACTCAGTTGAGAAAACTGAATCATTTTACACAGAATTTTTCAGAGGGCAGAAGAGGCAGAAAAAGAAATTTCACTAATTGAATTCCAAGAGGACTCCCAAATGACGACTGAAAAAGAAGAAGGTGCAGAAGGTGGAAAGGAGGAAGTCAAAGAACAACGTGAACCAAGATCCACGAGAGCTATCAAACCTAAGTGCAAAATACAACCATGGAAGAGAAAAACATTGATTACAATTAATATAAGTGGACTTAACTCTGCCATTGAAAGAAGGAAAACCTTTCATAAATTAGCATTTGTAAGTCTGGGGGTGTTCAGTTTCCCAAATGTGTTCAGTGTGGGACCAGAATGTACAGTAGAACTTTAGGGAGCAAGAGAATAAATGGATTGATTGATTGATGAATAAATGAATAGGGAGACAAACAAACATAGCTTTTCAGTAGATTTGTTGGAACATTTGGCCTTTTTAGATTAGTTATTCTCTCTTCTCAAAATAATTTAATTATTACAGTTTAAAAGAAATAGAACTGCATTTAATCACACAGAATAACAGAATTAGAAGGGATCTTGGAGGTCTTCTAATCTGATTCAAGCAGAAAATTCTATACCATCAGATCAGTGATGTGATTTTTTAAGACATTTGAAATATTCTCTAGCAAAGAAAGTTGTCTTGGATCATTTTTGTGTTAATATTTTGATTTTCATCAGATTAATGAGTTACATATTCCTATATAAGCCCATGTCACACCGAACCAACAGATGCAAAGAGGATGTAAAACGGACAAAAAACCTTGCCATCCGTTCGAAAACGCGACTGTACTCACTGCCTGCCGTTTGGCTTCCTCTCTATCCGTCCAGCATGCCGTCTATTGACGTTTCATGCTGGCTGCCAAGAAGTTTTGGGCTGCACTAAAAGTTTTGCAGCGGAAAATGATATCCAGGTTTCGGTCATTCTGCACCGGCTCGCTACGCATGTGCTACGAATGCGCGTTACGCATGACCCGCTATATCGCGCGAGGTGTCCTGCTGCGCATGTTCAGCCGCGCAGCGCGATACTCCGCCCGGCGAGGCAGGAGGAAGCTGTAATGCGACGCGGAACACATTTGCAGAACGGGTTGCAAGCAGAACAAAGTGGTTTAAAAACGGAAAAAGTAACGCAATGAGAGGCCTATTTCGGATCATTAAGGGATGCTAGAGGGATGCCATGGGGGTTGAAAGGACACCTATACTGCCTATAGGAACGAAGGGGAGCAAACTTCGTCTGCATTTCACTTTCCGACAGCAGACCACCTGTGCAGACCTCTGCGCCTTCATCTGACTCTTCCGTCTTCACAGAGATCCAGTCATGTCCCACCGTGGGATGCGTGACAACAGTCTTTTTGCAGCCACCATCCTTCTGCAGGCAGTAACGAAGCCATCCTACAGGCTCTGTGATACTCTTCTATGGGAAGAAACAGGAGGCGGCCACAAGAAGCATCTTGGGTCCGAAATGGATCGGGAGAAGGAGCAGAGTACGGATTGTACACACAGCTGATGGTGGATGCTCAGGACGAGACACTCGGTGTTCAGAACTCTCATGAGGATGCTACACCCATGTTTGACAAAGCTTTGTGCGTCGCCCAGTCGCCTGGACACTCCCTAGGGTTGACCAAGCAGAACACCAACTTTTCCGGCCAGCTTGGAACTGGGGCTCAAGGTGGCACTGACTCTGCCGCCACCTGGCCTCAGGGACCACGTACAGGAGCATGCAGTAAACGGGCTGGAGGTGCCACACAACACACCATCAGCAATTGTGGTCAGAGAAGGGTGCAGGCATCATCGAAGAATACAAGGAGGAGCTCCTCCAGATGGCCTCCACTGAAGAAGGATGGAAGAAAGTTGCAGAGGCAGTGGTATCAGAGGTGGAACTTCCCACACACCGTTGAGGAGCCATCGATGGGAAGTCACGTGGCTGCAAGGCGCACGCCCAAGTCGGGTCCACTTATTTAACTACAAGGGCTTCTTCAGCATCGTCTCTTGCGCCATGGTCGAGTGCTGACTACAAATTCAGGTATCATTCGATGCTTCAGGCTATGACTTCTTCAGATGCCCAGGTATATCAACGCCAGTCACCTCCAAGGAGGGGGCTGGAAGGCCAACACTCATCGTGGGCTTACCCGAATCCAGACCCCCTGCCCACGACACCGCAAGAATGTCTGCCCTAGTTTCATCGTGGGGGATGAGAACGCTTCTCCTCAGAACTAACCTCATGAAGCCCTACACTTCCAGACTCTTCACGACGTGAAGAGAGGCATCTTTCAACACAGGCTGTCCAGGGCAAGGCAGGTGTGGAGAACGCCGTTGTGGCAATGCCTGGCCCAAGCCAGGTTTCCAGGGTACTTCTCAACACCATGCAGCATCGCTCAGAGGACCGTGAAGGAGGCACTCGTGGAAGCCTTGCTGCATCCTGCAGCACTCATGCGCAATCTGCCGTACGTCCATGTCTTGTGCAGAACTAGGCTCGTGGTACCGTGCAACAAGGCAATGGGACAATGGGAAATGGGAGGGCAAGGGCGAACGCTGATCAACCACGTCAGGATGTGCAAGGCCAACACAGATGCTCACGAGGAAGGGAAGAAGCAGCGCAACCTCGCTGGAAAACACTGGTGGCAACTTCCTATGCTCCCCGTATACTGATGCTTCCTGTGAGCGGCTGTCCTCATCAACGGATGGAGATTGGGCGAATGTATGGTTGGGTGGGCCTGTCAGTGAAGCAGGCGTTTAATAAAGAGGTTGTGTTTGTGTGTGCAATGCTTCATTGTAGTGTAGATAAAAAAGGGCCATAGGTGTTGGCACTGGAGGGTAGGACGATAAGGACGTCCCATACTGCATTGCACTGGGAGTTTATGCTATTCCACGCCTATTTGACCCATGATCCCAAAGGTATGCCCACTCATTCCACAGGTATGCCCTGCCCACCCTACTGCTATCTTAACCCATCCCACAAGCATGCAGAAGGCTTAAGCCACATTCTTAAACGTTATACCAGTCCAGAAACTTTATTAAAACAAGGAACATGAAGCAAGTGTGTGAATCAAAGATAGAACTCTTAATTGAACACAAGCTGTAAAAAAAAATGACCCAGGGTCAGATGGGTGGCAAATAAAGTCCAGCAGGTACCAGCTACAGCGTTCCTGGCATCTGTCTTGGTCACTCGGACGGTGGTGCCTCGATCTCAGAGGGTGGCAGGGTGGCAGTGCTGTGGTGGTGGGCTGGTGCTGGAGTGCCTGCGCGCCGAGAGGGTACAACAGGGGACGGTGTGTTGAGGAAGGTGATCGGAGCAGCTGCTCATGCTCCCCTGATGCTGAGAGGTTCCTTCCTCCATGCCATGGGGCGGTGTCAGCCCAGTACTGAGTGACAGATGTACTCTGAGGCCAGGCTTGCTGTGGGGTTGGAGGAAGAGTAGTGTAGTGGGGCTGTCTGCTCTGCAGCTGGGTGAGGACTGCGCGTGGGTGGCATCATTGTCGCTGGCTGCAGTCGGTGGCATCAGTGGAACAGGTGGCAACGGTGTCGCCCGATGGGCGAGCAGGTTCTCTGGGTCCTGGAGGTTTGTGAAGCAGCTCGTGATCCGGTCCTTCACCACTGGTACTGTGGATCCGCCATGTCCTGAGGGTCTGGTTGACATAGTGAGGAGGGCTTGCGGTTGGTGAATGAGCGAGTCGGTGTGGACCAGCTGAGAGAGGAGATCTATGCTAGTCTTGATGGTGTCCCTGATCTCCAGCAGGACAGTGTGACTCAGCCCCTCCTGCTGTCCAGCTCTCTGCCTTTCTGCGGAGGCGGAGCTGGGGGGGGTGTGGATGCGGCTACGACTGTGGTGGACTCGATGTCTCCTCTCTCCACCGACCAGGAGTCCTCTACACACTCCACCACGTTTACCACACCTGTCCGCGGGTTTCTCCGCCGTGGCACGCTCCACAGAAACCTGCCTGGAGACAGGGACTGACTCTCGCCCGAAGAGGAATGGCTCTCAGCAGGCTGCCGGAGAGAGAGGGTAGTGAGAGGGGCTGCTAGTGCTCCTAGTGGCAGACCTACCCTCCAGGAAGCTGCACTGGCCATTACATAGGTCTCTCTGTCTGTCAGCTTCACAAGTGGCCTGGCAGAATTTCTTGAGGTTCAGCTTCCCGTACCAGGTGTGCATACTGTTTCCACCAGCCGAGTAGCACCTCTGAAGTGTAACCATACTCTCTGCCCTCTCTCTCCAAAGCAGCCTGCTTCTAACTTGGTGTCCCTGTACAGCCGGTGTCCCTTCCGCCACAGATAGTCGTTCTCTCTCAGCCACTCCAGCACCTCACCTCGTCGCCTCCTCAATGTAGTATTGCCTCCTCTCCCATCCCCGCATATGCCTCTTCTCCCTTTGCCAGGACCAATGGCCCTCATCAGAGGGGCTCCCAGGTATAGGGGCTGCTCCTCCACACACACCAGCAGCAGCAGCAGCAGGATCATCATCCACTCATCGTCATCCGCTCACCCAGCAGGGATCATAATCAGCATCAGCATCATCAGCAGCAACAGGATCATCAACATCATCATCATCAGCAGCAGCAGCAGGATCAGCAGCAGTAGAGTAAGCACGCAGCAGGGCCAGCACGTCCAGGATCACGAGCAGGACCAGCAGGACCAGCAGGACCAAGAGCAGCTTCAACAGCACCGCCAGAAGCACCATCAACCAGGTGCAGCTTCAGCAGAAGCCCCAGCAGAAGCGGAGTCAGGGGCAGGGTGCAGGAGGTTGGCCCTGTCCCTCTTGCCAGGGATGGCGGCAGGCTGCCTGAGGCTTTCACTTCTCCCCATGGTTGTGGGGTTGTGGCTGCACGGAGGCTGGAGCACGGAGCTGGCAGGAGCAGGCACCAAGGCTGGCAAGGCAGGCACCAAGGCTGGCAGGCTAAGCCGGCAGGCTACGGCTGGGGGAAGCCCTGGCAGGAAGGCAGGCACCAAGGCTGGCTGGAAGGCAGGCTGGCAGCAAGGCGGCAGGCCAGGCATGCAGGCAGGGCAGGACAAAGGAACTCGAAGTGCCCAACAGCAGGTCTTATCTCGAATGCTGGCCACGTGTGAGCTGCTTCCCTTTATACTCCGCGTGGCTTGCGCAATGCATCCTCCCCGCATGCGCAATTAACGCCAGGCATCCGCTAGGCTTCCTTTGTGCATTCCGCTGTGCATACCGCTTCAATCCGTTTCGGTGTCCACTCTGCATCCGCTGTATCCGTTGCGCGTCCCGCTTTGCTGAGGCCCCGCCTGGAAGCCCTGCGGACGTGCCATCCGCTCTCATCCGCTTCCATCCGCTGGGCTTCCGTTCCGCATCCCGCTTTGCATCCGCCTGCGTCCTTCCGCGTCCGTGTTTTCCGCTCTGGTTATGCAAAGTTTTCCCCTTTTTGAGCACGGATAACTAACGGATGGAACATTTTGCTCGTCCGTTGTGTCCTTTTTGCATCCGTTGGCCGGTGTGACATGGGCTATACATCAGAATATTCACCAACTGATAACCTTTTTTATTTTGCTTAAAGATGGTACATTTCTCAATTCCTTCTGAATTTTCCAAATCTTAGATATAGCATTCATTATATATAATATATATTATACAACATTACAAATGAATGTACTTTGTATATTTTAAATTAGTTATGGCTTTTGGGATTTAAATACTTTTATTTGCTCACCATCCCTTTCCCCTTCATGTAATTTGCAGAAGTGGAAAATTCAACTTAGATTTAACGTTCTATATAAAAGTAATGAACAGGATAACTTATTTGTTACTTAGTAAATGATGTATTATAGTTTCCTGATACCAAGCCAGTCTATCTATAATCACACACTTGGCTGAAATATGTAAAAAATTATTTAATTAACTGTTTGGAAGAAAGTAAACTTTGTTTTTCTCACTTTTATACTTATATAGATAATGCAAAAAATATAGTCTGTCCTTGAGCAAATTCCAAAGCTTTTTGTCCTTCTGTATCAGATAACAGCTTCCATAGTTTCTAGTCAATATTGCCAAATTCTGGGTGATCTGGCCATGATTTTGAAAGGCTGCCTCAACAATTCTTGAATTTAAGTCATTGACCAGTCACAGTATTGTGGAGTCTAATCCCCCTTTCTACATTTTTTAGGATTTTTAAACATCAGCTTAGTGCAAATATTCAGGTAATTCTCAGTTTATGACCACAATTGAAACGAGAATTTTTGCTGTTAAGTGAGCGTCAGTGCTCCTAGATAAACCAGACAGATGAACAACAAGATGAACTAATTCTACTAAATTGTAAAGCTGTGTGAACAGAATCTTGCAATCTGACGGCACCAACTTTCCACCTCCATTTTTAACTACTTCATCCATTATGATGGGTCTTTTCTAAGTTTCTTTCTCTGACTATTAAGCAATTGTCGGCTCATATTCCTGCTCTTGTCTGATTGTTTCCTAGGTAGCATCTTCCTTCCCCCCTCCCCCCCACCCCCCCACCCCCAAGATCATCCATACATTCCAATATATCAGCCTCCCCTTTAGACTCATCCTCCACTTCCAAGTTCCCAGGAGAAATAGTTTGTGGGTTATAAGAACGAAATGCAACTCTGTCACTCCCCCCCCCCTTCTCCTGGCAACTCCCTGCAACCACCTGAGGCATCCCATAAATCTTCTGCTCCAGTTGAGGGTTGAGAAGTAAAGTATTCTCTTAACTCTAAAATGTTGCTTCCTCTTGGGATGACCAGGACAATTGCCAACTTTTTCTCAGGACCTATGATAATAGTTTTGCAAATTAGGCAAAAAAATTTGTGGAAGTTATCAAAGCTTAGGAAGTAATACATATTGTTTGCATTATGTGGGTGTGTGTGGCAAGTGCCACAATAGAATAGACTGCCCCTTTGTAGATCTGTCAATCCTTTTATGGATATTGTATAACAGGAATAGTCCAATTGAGTCAGATCAAATGCACATTTTTTTTCTGATTTAACAGTAATTGCCTTGTAATTTTTGCAAAGCATTTTTGATGTAGTTTGCATGCAAGAAGGTTTTTTGGAATAAACCAAGATACCATTCATAAAAAGAATACCATATTTATCTAAAAATGTTTGCAATAGTATTCATGAATCTAGAAAAAAAACAGCTTTGCAGTACTGTATCATCTTGTTGCTAGTGTAATAGAGTGGCTGTCAAGTGCTCAGTGTGTTGCTTGTTTTTTGAATGAATTAATAAATGTATGTATGTGTGTGTGTATGTATTATATATGTGGATATATGCTGTATGCATGCATACATGTACTGTATGTATGAATGATGTAGCTACAGTTGTAGGTGGAATAGTTTACTTATGGAATGATGGATTAGTTTGTTTAACTAAAACGGGATCTATATCATGCAATCTTGAGACCACATTATTATCTTACGCAAAAAAAAGTATGAATAAAGAAACTAAATGATGTTTTTACAATTATTTATTAATTAAATAATTCTTAGTAATCTGAGATGGTGAATGTATATTATGTTCTATTAGTTATGTTTCTTCAGAACAGACTGAAACTGAACTTGACAGAAAATGTCATATCCTTATATACCTGCATTGTTCAGTGGAGTGGAATTTCAACAATCAATCTCTAATTGCCATTTTGATAATAGTGGGTAATTTTCCTCCTTGTTAAAATTATTTGGTTGTTTCTACACAAAGGTTGTTTGCCTCTTTATTAAATTATTAATGTCTAATTTTAATAATATATTGTAGGAGATCACCAAATGGAGCCAAGATACCTTAATTCAGCCCTTCTTGAATTCCACTGACTCTTATCAAGCGTCAATTTGCCTTGACCCTTATTAGATTAGATTCTTATGTACAGATACCATGTAATACATTTTAGAGTTCAGGCTGGATATTGATGTTTACCATCTCTGATTTGTGATTTAGATTTTATGATAAATGTTTATCCAATCCTGATTGATCTGATTTTCAAAACCTAGTAATACTTTTCAAATTTTTTGTTTTTGCATTCTATGGAACATTCACTTTAATTTTTTTCTTTTGTTCAATAGTATCTGATTCTTGGAGACTTCCTGGATAAATGCCTGAAATTTTCTTGGCAAATCAGAAATGATTTTCCATTGCTTACTTCTTACTAATGTAATTGCTCCCCAAATTAATTTTGTATACACCTTTTGTTTTATCATTATTAGAAAGCAACAGGTCTTCAAAAGAGGAATGAAAATGTTAAAGAACAAAAGAAAATGATTTAGGAAGGCTTTCTTTTCCAAAGGTTTTTAAACTATGGATTTATTTGTGCTGGACTAGGAAACCAAATTTATGGGGCAGGCATACATTTTTTTAGGTTTGCACACACGAAGCAAGATTGCTATCAGAGCTTTCTTCTGCTGTACATGAACATGTCAGCAACCATTTTGTCTGAGTGTGTAAGACTGAATCCTGACAAGCAAGATTTCTGCCAGAACTTGTTCCTTGCTCTGTTTGGCAAATTGGCAGCTGACTTGTCAAAGCAAAGCCTAGAGTAAGTTCTTTCAGGGCTCCGGCTTTGATTTTATACTCAGGGCTTATCATAGTATAAACTTTATAGTCAAGGTATAATAAAACATTAAAATATTAAAAGGGATACAAATGTTAAAAATTTCAAAAGAGTTAGGGATTGTTACACACTGTTAAAATTAATTGTAAGGAGAAGAGAGGGATTTCAGGGCCATAGTCAGCCCCATGGTATGTGCTCCTCTATATTCCTTACATGGGCTGCAGAGCCATGTTTGATTCCTTTTTGGAAGGTCAGGAGAGTGGTTGCTTGCCTCACCTGGGGGTGGGGAATATTCCACAGGGCAGGTACAATGGCAGAGAAGGCTCTCTTCCCAGACCTTAAGTCAAAACGCTTTAACTAATGGGTTCTGCAGCATATTTCCCCTGTCAGACTGGGTGGATTGATGCAATGGGATGAAAACCGTTCTGTAGATAGCTGGCTCCATTCCAAGAAGGGTTTTCTAAGTATAACCAATACCTTGAATCTGACCTGGAATCAAACTGGCACCTACTGCAGTTTGTGGATCAAACTGTTTATATGAATCCTTCTTTGGACACTTAAAATTGCTCATGCTGCCACATTCTGTAACAGCTGAAACTTCCAGATACTATTGAAGAGTTAGTCTCAAATGGAACATGTTGCAAGAGTCTGATTATGCAAATGTAAGCAAGCCCATCCTTTTCATTCAAAAAATGGTTTTGAATTAATTTTGTAACTGATTTTAGATTTTAAAAATATGCAAGTTTCTATCATTGCTTTAGTTGATATAGATTAAAGCAAAACTATTAAAAATACTTTCTTGTCCATGCTAATCTATTGCAAAAGAAATTGTTGTTCTCTTCTCCCCCCCCCCCCCNNCCCCCCCCCCCCCCAAAAAAAAGATCAGTTATCACAAACTTTAGCATGGAAAAATTTGAATACTCTTGTCTTATTTAATCTATACTGTATTGAATGATTATATTGATTTTAATATGTCCCTATCCCTTGTATTTCAAAACTGGTGGAGAGATAGCTTAGTAATATCCTCTAGCCCAGGGGTATCAAAGTCAATTTCATCAGGGCTGTGTTTCACCTTGGGGGGCCGGGATGGGCATGGCCAACTTGATGTCACTCGTGTCAGGGGTATCTATGATTGCACCGGTAGGGCTGGGGGAATCCTTTGCAGGAGGCTGTTGCAGCTGAAAATGGAGCCCATGGAACTCTGCATATAGTCTCCCCAAGTTCTGTTTTCCCTGGCAGAGGCCTCCTTCAATGGAGGGATTGATGGCCTTCTGCCAGAGAAAATGGAGCTCAGGAGGTGCACATAGCATGCCTGGGCCCCATTTTCAGCCTTGATGGCTTCCTGCAGCCCCCTGCTAGCAAAAACAAAGCAAAGCCCTCTGCTAGCAAAAACAACCCCCCCCCCCNCCCCCCCCCCCCGAGCTTCAACTTCACTGGCAGAGGGCTACAGGAAACTAGCACAGCCGAAAACAGAGCCCAGAGGTGCCACATGTGGTCCTCCCTAGCTCCATTTTTGCTGGCATAGGCACCATGGGCTGGGCCTTTGCTGTGTCCAAGGAGCTCCATGGGCCAAATCAAAACATCTCGTTGGCTGTATTTGGCCCATGGGCCTTGAGTTTGACACGCTTGCCCTTGTCAGATGTTACTGCATATTCTCTTATGTAGCCACTGAAACAATACTTTATGGCTTGTGGCCTATGCATTGCCCAATATTCAACAACAGGTGGTCCATATTATAGTGTTCAGTCTTTGTTGGACATAGGGACTGGTCTTCACCCTAAGTCACTACTTAGTTTCTCATAAAAGACATTTCCACTGACATCTCTGAAAAAGTTGCCAAATTATTTTTTATCACATTCCCATCAAGACCAACAGACTTAACATTTCCTAACTAGACTGCTGTTTTAGTGAGATGAAATGGCAATTGTTCATTTGTTAGCTATGGTTTTATTTATTACAGTATTTTAATACATCACTATTTGAAAATCTATACACATATCTCTGTATATAATTTAAAAATCTAGAATGCTGGACATGTACTTAAACTTGCATTCTGCCAAAGACATGTTGGTGTTTTATTATAAATTAACTATATTTCATTGGCATTTGCTTTACCAAAAATATGTCTTGTTCAATTAATATTATTAAAGCATCTGGAATGTTTTTTTTTAAACAATGCCATTGGGATTACAGAATGATAATCACACTAAAAATACTTGAGGTATAGTGAGAGACTTGATAGTTAGACATGTATTTGTGTTAGCATTTTATGCCTTTTTATGAATCCCCATATCCTATTCCTTTTCAAGTGGGCCAGACTTAAAGCACATAGTCAACAAGAAAAACTTAAACAGAAAAAAGGGCAGGATCCAGAACTCTATCCCACCCATTGTAATTTGTTACTCTTGATAACAGAGAAATATTTCTATTATATACGGGATCAACATATATATTGAGATATGGATGAAAATGTGGATGATATGCATTTCCATGAGCATAAAAATACAATATAGAAGAAGCTTTACAAAAAGAAAACTGATTTAGATATAAAATGCAAAATATAATCAAATGAAATTGTTCCTTAAAAATGCAAGCAAAAGATCAAATATTCCTTATTAAATTGGAAATATTTTATAGATGGAAATGATTAAGTATTAGTATATCTTAGAAACTGAAATTGAGAAGAGATTAGACAATTCAATAAAGTGCTGATCCAATGTATATTATTACAGATGAAATACTTAGCAGTACAAGGGAAAAAGGATAAGGTCTTTGTAATTCTTTTGAAGTTCTCAGCCTGGAATATTACTGAAAATATAAAGAGCAGCCACAACACGCAGCATGTTGAAGAAACTTAAAATATTTCAGGACTAAAAGAGTTTTGCAATAAAGAGTGAAAGAACACACAGACTCTTTGGAAATAACAACAAATATTTCTGTCCAATGAGGGTTTGCAGAGATGGTGTCCAAAATTTATGCCTGTCTTCCAGGTTTTTTTTTAAAAAAAGAAGCTACTGCACAGAAACAGTAAATATACTTCCAAAATTGCAGAAAGATGGTTGGTTGTGTGTGTATCTTACAACAATTGTGTCAGCTACAGCTCACTCTGGAATCCAGTGAAACATACTTACAATCTCAGGTACCTACATTTTTGCATAACTTTGTACAGTATATGAATGTAAAAAAAACCCAAACACATACATCTGTCCATCCCTATCTTGAGTCAAATAATGTTTGCTGGTTAGAGCATTGTTTGGGACAAGAGTCAGTACATGCACTTCCTTATTTGAAGTATATGTATGTCTTTTGTACTTTAGAAAATGTGATTATTTGATCCCAATAATTATTGAAGCCAGTGCATGTGTAGGGATCATTTTTCTCATTGCTCACATGGAATGGAGGAAATTACTCTTTTTTTGATAGGCTGTAAAGACCTCAGGAAGGATTTTAGCATCTGCTAGTAATCACATCCTTGACTCTTCAGTGTGGCAATGTCCTTGACAGGCTTCAGCCAGTTCTTATCAGACTCTTCATTTCTCCTGCAGAGCTTGCTTTTTTACTTCAAAGCACCTTAATCTACTAGTAATGTTAATCAAAGAACTTCATAGTTAGTGAAAACTTTAATCAAAGATGCCTCCCTCTGTTGCTGCCATCAATCTTGAAGGTACCTCAGTGCCAAGCCACAAAAGCTTTAAAAATTAAAACCCTTTGAAGTGCATCGAGCAATCTGTTGACAGCCAGTATAGGACCACAAAATTGTTGTAGTATGGTCATACACCCAGCAGCATTGTATTCTGAACTTGCAATTACTTAATAATCCTGAAAAGTAGCCCCATATGAAGTTAATTACAAGAGCAATGGAAATTTGAATTTCTTAGCTAGGTCATTCTGCTCTAAACAGAGGCTGCAACTACCACACTAACAAAGTTGAGCAAAGAATTATCAGTCCATGGACCTACCTGTGTCCTCAGTAACCATGAGTCAAAGAGAAACTGATAACAGTAAAGTATTTAATTTATCTTCCATCTGATTCACAGTGAATCTAGTGGACCCCAACCTTTTGGTACCAGGGACCGGTTCCATGGAGAAAGGTTTTTTCGTGGACCAGAAGAGGCATGGTGCCTGCATCCCGTGGATGAGGCTTCACTTGTTTGTGTAGCTTGATTGCTCGTAATGCCATGGACTGGTGCAGGTCTATGGACTGGAGATTGGGGACCTCTGGTCTAGGTAATTTACAAATTATTAAAAATTCTTCAAAACAAGAAAACAGCAAAATACTGTATAAAATAAATAAGAAATGAGAAAATTGGGTGGCGAAAAATTAAAAAGAGGGTTTCACTTAGTCAAAGGTCTAAGTGAAAAGCTACATGTTCAAGCCCTTTGAAACAGTCAGGACAGAGGAAGTTTTTTAGAGTATCTCTGGTCACAACCAGGTAACAAATATAATTAAATGTTATCTGTATATTGATAGGTATACTCACATTATAGGTTCTGATAGGTATTAGATATTATCAGGACAAGGTTTCCTGAACCTAATCTTGTCCTGAACTGCCAAATTATATTTTCCAGCAGTTTGATATACATGATAATAGCATAGATGAGAATCAAATTTTGGAATGTCTTGTATATGGCCACACACTATTTCATCACACTCACCAACTAGAACAGAAGTGTCAAACTCGATTTCATTGAGAGCTGCATCATGTTTGTGTTTGATCTTGGGAGGCTGGTGCGTTTGGCCAGGGGGGCATGGCCAGCTTGACATCACTCATTTTGGAGGCACCTGTGGTGGCTCAGCAAGGCTGGAGTGATCCTGCTGCGGTTCTCTTGAACTCCATTTTTGGTGGCAGAGGCACCACAGGCCTGTCCTTCACTGTTTCTCGGGCAGCCTTGAGATCTAAGCACCCTGTGGTCTGGATCCAGCTCACAGGCCTTGAGTTTGACACCCCTGAACTAGAACATTTGCTTGAAAAGGAACAGAACTGCAAAACAGCATCTCCAATTCCCATTCCTTGCATGCAATCCCAAAGGAGGCTGTGACTAATATGGTAACAAACACTTCTGAAAAGTCTAGAAGTGCTTTAATTCCATTCCAGACAAACATTATATGTCAATGCCATTTCGGTCCCATATCCAGGCCCAAATCCTGACTGGAAAGCACACTTTGCAAATCACCATAATTTGTTCAACAGCCTTCCTTAATAAGAAAAAGTTGGAGACTGGGAAATAGTTTTTAAAGTGGTGGATATGGGGAAGACCTCTTACCTAGCAAGTGAACTATAGTCTCTTTGTAGGCAACATGTTCTCTGAAGTAAAGGATTGACAATTTCTTAGATCCAGGTCATCATGCATCTGTGGCTGCTTGTAGGAGCCAGAAGAGACATGGATTAAGTTCATAGAGGTCACACTGGATAAGTCAAAAGCAGTCCTAAATAACATAACTTACAAAACATTGCCACGATCACAGTATGGATCAAGTCTTCGGTGAACCAAATTGACTTTATTACCAAATTTATAACAGACTTGGAGTAAAGTTGGAATTATTTGAAATC
Organism: Laticauda laticaudata; assembly: GCA_004320025.1. Lineage (NCBI taxonomy): Eukaryota > Metazoa > Chordata > Lepidosauria > Squamata > Elapidae > Laticauda > Laticauda laticaudata. Next base: position 7,734 of record BHFT01053055.1, on the reverse strand, counting down.
ATTGGAATTCATAAATAAAAGTAAGAGCTTTGAAAACCTAGTTCTTAGTTTCTTCCAAAGATTTTGAAGTTATTTTGCAAATGTTTCTGCTGTTAAGATTTTTGCAAAATTGTTTCTATTGCTAATTGTTGCTTCATTTGTACCTTGGACAGGTGCAGATAATATAACTTTTCATGTTACCAAATTTGGATTATTTGGACATAAAGCTTGGCACTGTGGATTATACAGTATATATAGCTCTGTATTTATATGGGTGTTTTTGGAAGCTGCAACATTGTATTGTGTAATTCTGACTGTTAATTTTAGGTATTATTAATTTGTACTGAACAGAAGTAAAAATATTAATAGTTTATTTTTATCAGTTTACAAAATAGAAAGTAAATGAACAGAAATCCATATCAAATAATATGTTGTGTGACCTTCAAAACAGTATCAATTCATCTAGGTACAATTGCACACAGTTTTTGAAAGAACTTGGCAAGTAGATCGTTCCAAACATCTTGGAGAACTAACCACAGACCTTCTATGGATGTAGGTGCCTCAAATCTTTCTGTCTTTTATGTTATCCCAAACAGGCTTGATGATGTTGAGATTAGGGCTCTGTGGAGGCCAATCCATCACTTCCAGGACTTCTTTATGCTGAAGATAGTTCTTAACAACATTGCTATATGTTTAGGGCTATCATCCTGCTGCAGAATAAATTTAGGACCATTTATACTCCTCCCTGATGGTAGGGCACAATGGATAAGTTTCTGCCTATATTTCTCAGCATTGAGAAGATCATTGACCAAATCTCAATGAAGATCCTGACCAAATCTCACTAATTCCATTTACAAAAATACAAACTTGCAAGGAACCTCCACCATGCTTCATTGTTGCCTACAGATACTCTTTATTGTATGCTGTTCAGCCCTTCAGCAGCCAAACTGTCTCCTACTCCATCCAAATATTTCAAATTTTGACTCATCAAGTCTAGATCACCTGCTGCCATTTTCTGTACCCCAGTTCCTATGCTTTGTGAATAGTTGAGTTGCTTAACCTTGTTCCCACATCAGAGGTACTGCTTTTTGGTCACAGTTCTTTCATGAAGACCACTTCTGGCCAGACTTCTTCAGACAGTAGTTTACCTGGGTCCCACTAGTTTTTGCCTGTTATGCTGATGGCACTGCTAGACATCTTCCTATGTCAAAGGGAAGTGAACATGAAGTGTTTGTCATCTGCTGCATGAAGCTTCCTTGGTTGACCATTGCATCTGTGGTCCTTGACATTGCTCATTTCTTTGTGCCAAAAGAGCTTGAACAGCACATCTTGAAATCCCAGTCTGCTTTGAAATCTTTGCCTGGGAGAGGCCTTGCTGATGCAGTACAACTACCTTTTGTCTCGTTCCTGTGTTTTGCCGTGGTGTATGATCTGTGACATGAAACTATCTTCCATAACCTCATCTTTGTAACAGGGTTTAGCTGTTTGTCACCCAGTTTTAAACCTCCCACACAGCTGTTTCTGTTTCAGTTAATGACTGTTTCATCCTACATATGAAATTGAAGATCATTAGTACCTGCTTGGTATAATTGGTTGATCATATACTTGACTCTTACAAAATCTCTGACTTTGTATAAGTGTGCAAGTGTAAGAATTGATGCTGGTTTGAAGCCAAGGGGCACTCACACCAAATATTGATTAGATTTGGATTTCTCTTCTGTTCATTCACTTTGCATTTTGTAAATAGATAAAAATAAACTATTAACACTTCTATTTCTGAAAGCATTCTTAATTTACAGAATTTTTGCATGACTGTCTAAATCTTCTGCATGGTACTGTATATATTCTATTTTGATAACCTTCCTTTTATAGCATTGCTGAATGTTTAATACAAATTACTAACACATAAAATTTAGTCAGATATATAGAGAAGGAGACTTTCCATCAATGTTGACTCCTGGTTAACTGTCTGACAAGCCCTTGTCTCACAAGTTCACTTGGCAAGATTTCAGAAAATGTTTGCCATAGCCTGCTTTCTATGGCTCAGAGAGAATTACTGGCCCAAAGTCACCTAGCTAGCTTCATGCTTAAAGTGTAACTACTTTCCCAGTTTCAATCCTGGTGTGTTAATCATTGCATCAAACTGATTCTAATCAAAACTTAAAACTACAAGATATTTAAGTGTTTTAATATGTTTAAACTTTTTGCATTATAGGAGTAATTCTGGATTTTGTGAAGGATGATCTCAGTTTTAACTTCATTATCAGTTTGAGTTGATATGGAGCCAGTTGAATATCTGTAAAGCAAAATATATCTGCTCAAAGGCTTAGCATAAATAAATTACAATTTAGCTTGAAATGGCCACCCAGAATCTTTTGAAAAGAATTTATTTTTCATTCAGATTAAAATACATTTTTCAAAAGGAATATTGCAAAATGTAGTTGTGTCTATCTTGTGTCCTTGAAAAGTGTAGCTGTGCCTTTAAAAAAATATACAGTGAGTCACCCCTGTTCTCTTGGTAGATCCTTAATTTGCCAGCAGTAAAGCTGCTTGAAGGATATAATAGAACATTCCATTTCCTGTTCCCTTGCTGACACAGAGGAGTGTTCCTACTGACAGTGATCTAATCAGAGTGCAGCAAGAATCATGGCAATTTGATAAAACATGATGGAGACAGCAGCTGAAATGGAAGCATATGTTTTAGAAGACATTCTTGAGGTAGGAATTGGATTTTATAATAATGTAGTGTACAAGGAGGAACCAAAAAATGTAGTCTCTTTAGAAGGAAAGCCTGTGCACCAAGAGCTTGTTACGTGTTTGATGTGCCAATATTGGTTTGCAGTGAAGTTAGATCAGTTGAGAATCAAATATTATTGTAATATTTTGGTTGTAAATTATGGAACAGATGCAGAAGGAGGGAGGAAAATAAATTCTTTGGATTTTGAATTTCATATTGTGCCTGCCTGCTTATGACCTTTAGAATAACTCATTAGAAAGGTAACTGCAAATTATGAATATATAATGTTTTGTACAGTAAATTAGATTCTAGCATATTGTGTTGTGATAAAAAGATGAAAACTATTTTCCGTGGCAAATAATTATTTCATGTCAGCATTCACATACTTCCACTTAAGAGATAACTGGAACAGTAAATTAATGAATAACTATATATTGTATTCCACATAGAGAAGTTAAACGTATTAAGACTCCTGGCTTAATAGCTTGTGATCTGCTTCATAATCAGATTATTGTTTTGATATCTAGTGAGGGAATTATATTAGCATGCAGATTATTGGAATTTCCAATTAACAGTAATACTGATCTTGGGGGATCTTGGACTTCTTAGTAAATAAAGTGTTGCATGATCAGTGCATATTTTTCTAATGTCTGCGTGAAAGAATGATGGCAAAGTTAAGTGTGATGGGGATAATACTTCAGAGACAGGTTTATGCTTCTGGAATTTGGAGAACATACACTTAAATTCTGATTATTATAAAGTCTATTCTCTCTCTATGCAGTATTACTCTATGTTTTTCAGTACATCCTTAATTATAAAATATAATTGGCTAGCTGCATTTTAGGTATAGGAATACTTCTGAAAAGTTTACATATAGCTGCTTCTCCTGAGTACTAATGAACATTCTTTAAAAAAGTATAGTTAAACGGAAAGTAAGGACTATTTAAATATAATTTTATCTCTCTTTTTATGAAGTTCTCTGCTGTGTTTGATTTTAAACCTTATGTAGCACTTTGATTTTGTGAATACTCCTCATAAAGACGGCATCATGTATTTTTTTTATGAGGCTAGATTGAAAGCTGCTTCATGAAACAATTTTTCTTAGTCTATTTTAAATTGAAGAAATGTATGTAATTATGAAATGAACAAAAAGCATAACTTTAAGCAGTAGTATAACCACTACTTAAGAATTATCAAGTAATTGTTAAATTAAATAATCAGCAAAAATACGTAGAACAGTCAAGACATGCTGAAATTATCAGACTGCCTCCATTGGGACCTGGTTGCAAACAGGTGCAAAACATTGGTAGTTGTATCAGCTGCCTTGTGGGAAAAGTACAGGTGAAAAAGCAATTATGGTAAGAATTCATTCTATGTAATTTACTTCATTGGTAATCATTGATAAACTTATACTTATGAACAATAGTTCTATTTCCAAATTATACTTGTCTTTGTAACATTTGGTGGATTAATTGAATGTAAGAAACAAGAAACCTAAATTTCTTGTTTTGTCTAATTAATGAAATGTGAATGAAATTCAGACACTTAATGTTTGGATATTGTTATTGTTTTCTGATAACAGAAGCAGAAAACAAGCCAAAGACATATCTTGACTGCTTGGCAAAGATGTGCTTTAGGATAATTTTACAATGTTAAATTATTTCCATAACTTAATGATGGGAAAAGTAATGTATATATATATGTTACCAGTGTCAGCATTATGAAAATACTATTAATAATAACAATTGTAGGTTGACAAATAATATAATTGTTGAGATTCCAGGGACTGAAAGTCACTGATGATTAAATTTTTTAATATTTTTAAAAATACTTGTTATTTTATGTTACAATTTATGAGTATTGTTTAAATTTATATGCCACCTTTCATTCACTATTTCAAGGCTGTATACATAGCACTTCCTCCTTCCATTTATCTTGAAAGCAACACTTGATGAGGCAAATTGGATTGAGAGAGAATGACTGGCCTAAAATCAGTTCAGTGAGCTTTTGTGGCTTAGGTAGATTTGAACTTGGGTCTTCCAAGTTGAGGGTTGTCATATCTGTTTAGGGTTGTCAGATACCCGAACAGGCAAAGGAAGACAAAGTTGGAAAGTAATAGAACAGCAAAGGCAAAACACACTATTTAATATTTGAGTGTATATTCATTGGAGAGAAAGAGATTACAAGTGAGTAAGCAGGCACCTAGTGGGGAATACACATTGAGAGGAATGTGCTTGCAACATTGAAAGCAAGCCAAGCCTTTAGCCTGTTACTGATTATTTGCCTACCTGTCAATTTTAGGTAGAACTTGTTAACTTGAACTTAGTGCTTCTTAGGGGAGAAAAGCTATTCAGATACTCAAAAGTATCTGAATAATTGATTTTAAGGCTATGCCTGCCACATAGAGGACAAAGAAGAGGACATATCCTGTTTTAGTCAAATCTCTGGTATCTATTCCAGTCCAATACCTTAATTGTTGTGGCTCCCACATTTTGAATTTGATGTTAAAATTGAATATTGGTGTCAATTAGACAGCCTATTAAGTAAATAATCAGACATATAGTTAATTTTTCATACGTTCAACTTTCTTTTCACATACAATATGCTTATCCAGTATTACAAATGTTTACATTTTTAGGTCTACAACACATTTTTAACAAATTTTGTTATTTTATATGCACTTCTCCCTGAATTATATTAGTCAGTTATTTCTATTTACAAAACTAATTTGCTTAAGCAGATTCTTAATTCGTTCCAAGTGTAATCTTTTGCATGGACTATTAACTATAGCTGATATTTTTCTAAAAATAAAGAGTATAGTACTTGATGGCATCTTTCATACAGATGAAATGCTAATTGCACAATGTAATTGAGAGATTAAAAAGACAGAATTTTTAAATTTTTTTGTAGAAATTCCATTTTTATTCGAGTGGTCAAAAATAAATGCTTTCATGTTAGCTCTGTACGTAGAATTCATTTGTAAAATAAACATGTTATATTTTCACCCACCCAAGTAAATAATATTTTTTATATTTGAATTTTTATAGCAGTTCAAGAGAAGGCTTCTTATTTACACCTTGCTTTATTGCACAAGTGAAAGTGTGTTGTACATTTGCAGAAAATCATTATTTGAATTGATGAACTATCATTGTAGACAGTTCTGTTTTATGAAAGGCCCTCCATTTTTTGGGACTACTGGAGTATATTTTACAATTGGAGAACACACCATAGATATGTTCACAAAATGGCTGCTGTATGTTATATCCCTGTAGTTTTCTGTCCCCTTGTTAAATTTTCATATTTTTTTTCTGGGCACATTAAATATTTTCTTGGGCTCCAATCACTTACCATTTTATTATCAAAGAATGTATTTGAATCTGCATCCCGTATATGAGATGGAAATAAAAGAGATACTATGATTTTGTTTTTGCAGCATGCCAGTTTCCTCATCTGCGAAGAATGGAATCTCCTATACTTTAAAAAAAAACATTTCCTATTGAAAATTTTGTTTCTTTAGCAAATTATAAGAAAATTGCAATCCTACAATACTTTCTTCAGAAATAAATTATATTGAAAATAATAGTGCTCTCTTCATCAATAATCACATAAACTTAATGGCTTATCGTTAAATTCTAGTTAGCATAGTTAAAGTGACAGAGCAAATAGATTGGTTTCTTTTATCTTCACACTTTCAGTGCTAATGCTTACAACCAATAGTAATTTTAAAAACAGCCATCCTCAAGCTGGTACCCTCATTTTTTTTAATTAGGTTGCATTTGATTTTGATTCCCATAATTTATACACCATAGCCAATCTGGGACAGCTTTTAGGAACAACTCATTCTTTTTAACATATGTGAAAAATAATGAAAGGAAACATGTCAGAACAGAAAATCGTAATTGTTTTGTTCCTAACATTCATTTCTGTTATTGGTTTGGGTTAATTTGTCTTCGTCATTAAAATGATTAGATTTTATGTATATTAAATATGTTTGCTTGCAGATATTTCATTATCAAACTAATGATGATGTCAAGGACTTCACATTTAAAGTCTGAGCTATACATATTCTCTTCTATAAGGATATTAAACAGTGTTCTAAACACCATCTTATTATAATTTTTGTTATATTTATTTGAATATTTTAAAAAACTATCCTAAAAGAAGAACTGTATTAAAGTGGTACTGAAAGATTTGTGAAGCTTTTTGAATTTTCAATATTTCTGCATAGATATGAGCTATAATTCTATCTTAGGTCAGTGCTGAAGAACCCAGTCAAGTCAAAACATAAAGTTTTTTTCATTTATTTGAACAAAGTAATCCAAAGCTATCTATTGGTATGTGGCAAAATTATGCGAACCTCTAGGATTATTAGTTCAGTTGAAGAAAAAATTAGAATCATTTCAATTAATAGGATGATAATCAGCTATCAATATAGGAGACCTGGTTTTATTTAAGGAACAAAATGATCTATATTTACTATCAAAATCTGAGTTTTGTAATGTAGATGTGTATTATGGCTCAAAATGAAGAAGATTTTTCAGCACCAGAAAAACATCGTAAATATTCACCAGGCTGGTAAAGGTTACAAAACAAAGAGCAGTGTACTGTGCTTGATTACTGTATATGCAAATGGTGACAATTCAACTCCATTGTGAACCCTCCCCAGGAACAGTTGACCAACAAAACTCAGACAAAGATAAACGTGTATAACAATACTTCAGGTGCTTTCAAAGGACCCAGGTAAAGAGCCTCCTCGCTGACAGATCGTAGATCGCGACTCTCTGCAGCTATGGTCCATACTCTTTCGTTGGAGAGCCCTGATCATTAGATTAGAAGCTGAAGCTGCCTTGGAGGGGCGGCGGAGTAAGGGGAAGCCACATGCCAGGTTGAGGGGAGCCGCATCTCCCTGGGCTTGGTCTTTTTCTCCCTTGAAGATGACTACAGCAGTGGTTTAAAATGGCCACCCCGAAGAGGAGGACTCAGCTGGATTAAGATTTGTGCAGGAGGGAAGAAAGAGG
>BHFT01053049.1:0-16177 GCA_004320025.1 Laticauda laticaudata | reverse complement strand
CCCAGTAAGAATCTGGGTCCAAAATTCTTGGGTCCATTCCCAATTTCAAAGATAATCAATCCGGTCACTGTCCAATTTTGTCTTCCTCAAATATTGGGGAAAATTCATCCAGTATTCCATTGTAGTTTACGACCCAGCTACTACAGTTAAGTAGCTGCTACCCAGCTACCCAGTTAATTACCCAGCTACAACATCAATGATAGCCACCAATCGCTCCCCCTAAACCGTTAATGTTACAGGGGAAAACACCTTATGAGATTCAAAAAATTTTCAATTCTAGATTACACCATGGCCGATTGCAATATTTGGTCTTATGGAAAGGGTACCCCCTCTCAGATGCTAGTTGGGTAAAGAATTTGGATGTTCATGCTGATCAATTGGTTAACCAATTCCATAAGGATTTTCCACAGAAACTGAAGAGTCCTTGTGGAGCGGGGAGAGGGGGTTAAGGACAATGTGTTAACCCTGTATCTGTTTTATTTCTTTTAGGAGGAGTTTTCAAGGGGGGGTGCCTGTCAGCTTTGAAATTCAGCTGCCACATTTTTTTAAGAGAGTTGGAGTAGTTGAAAAGTTCAAGGTTATTCTGTATGGTGTATTAGGAAATTCCAGTGGCAGTTAATTCGTTCTCATGATTTATGAAGTGTAGAGTGGAAGGAGAGAAGGAAGGAGAGAAGGTGGATTCTGTGTAACACATGAAAAAATGTCACTTTGGAAAATTGCCTTTGACATGCTAGATCTGTTTCTACATAAATCAACTGGAGAGAAAATGTCTCAGAGTGATTGATATCATGGATACTTTCTGGATGCCTTACAATCTATATTGGTCTCAGCACAAGAAGCATTTTATAGAAAAGAAACAGCAGGCAAAGAGAAATGATTAACATATCAAGATTCGTAAGGATAGACAATGGAGAATTGAAGATGAAGTCTTCAAAAGGTATCTTGACTTAAAAGGTAACTTGAACTTAACAATCTAAGCTACCTCACTGGCCATGTACCCACCTCACAGCTGATTTTTGTCCGGTTTGAGGCCTTTTCGGCCTCCCAAAGGCTTGAGGAAGGCTTCTACAGGCTTTGCAGGCCAAAAACTAGTCCCGTTTTATCACTTCCTGTTTTTCTGAATATATCGGAAGTGACAAAACAGGGCAAGTTTTCATCCTGCAAAGCCTGAACAAGCCTTTGGGAGGCCGAAAAAGGCCTCAAACCGGCCAAAAATCAGCTGTGAGGCACAGTGCAGGTCAGGGGGAAGCATGTGCAGGGGGTGTGGGGGTGTGCATTGCCTTCTAGATGCTGGCACATGACTACAAGTGTGCAAGCACATGCACAATTTTTGGCACAGGAGCCCCAAAAGGTTAGCCACCACTGCTGTATACAATTGATAAACAAGTAATTACAAAAAATGTTTAAATTTTTTTGAAACATAAAAATAAATTAAAATTGCATGATAAAATGGGCTAAGAATTTCAGTTGTAACATACAAATAGGTTAATGGGAGAGTAAAAGAGTAAAAGATTAGAACAAGAGTAAAAGATTAAAATTCACATTACATGATAATTTAAAATATTTTTTTTATAAATTGATGTAATCTTATCAGACAACACCAAAGAAATTATTTAAGTAGTATAACGGCACATCTGGTCAATGTTGGCCATGTGAAAAATCATGCTAACTTTGAAAAACATGAATAATAATGATACAAATTATGTTAAGTAAAAATATATTGCTATGCAACCATAACTTTTATTAATGGGATTCAAAAATAATAATTTAAAAAAGACTTATGGCAACCTGATTTTATGCACCATGATGAAAAAATATTATTACCACAATGGAGGAATGGATTGTCAGGATAACAGAATTCGAAGAAATGACAAAACTGACAAAAAGAAGAATAAGATTCAGATTGATAAGAATTTACAAAAGACTGAAAGCTTTTTTGGACTTTTGTTAAAAGTGAAAAAAAACAAAATGGTAATGTATTTTTAAGAAGGAAGGACAGATAGTAACTTTGTTTTTAATTGCTTTAAAGATCCAAAGTTGCTTCTTTAATTATTTTTTCTTTAACTACTAGTACCTTTCTAAACTTTTTCTTTTAGCTATTTCTTTCTCTATTTTTTAAAAATATTTTCAGATTTATCTTTTATCTCTAAATTTTTTAAATAAAAATTATGTAAAAAAAGAGATATATGTTCAAAATACGTATTTGTTTTAAAAGCACTCCTAAAATCAGTGAAACTAACAGTTGTGGGACTCTGTGTGTGTGCAAATGTGTATATACTTGTGCATTCATGGCAATCTTTAAGGTAAAGGGAGAGAGAAAATCAAGTTTCTTTTGTATAAAGCTCAGTTCTTGCAAATCAAACTAAATTTGTTTCCATATTGACTGCCTATCCTTCCTTTCTCCTGAGATTGCAAAACTTGTGACAAAGCAGTGCAAATGTTCCCCTGGCCACAATTAACTACTACTTTTCCATCAGGAAAATGAGTCAGGAGGACTCCCAAGTTGTGCACTGAATCTAAATGGGGAAGTGCAACATTACTCAGACTCAAGAATGAAAACTGTCTGGTTCTCATGGATATGTAAAGAAGTTGAAGAAGCTTCTTGGATGAGAAGTGACATTTCTTCAAAGAAAACAAGAAAGCCCAGTTACCTCTTGAAAAAGCACCTTTGGGACAACCATGACCTGAATGACCGAGAACCTCTATAGACACCAAGGGCCATAGTTACTCAACTTTGGAAGGATTAAATTTAAGCTGTTTTTCCCGCAGCTTCCAGACACAGGGATAGAACATTGGTAACTTCACTTAGGCAGCCACGAACAGAGTTGTACAAATGAATATCATCAATATACTGACAATAGTATATTACATGTAATAGTTCTTAAGAGAAAAGGGAAGAGAGTAGCACCAATATTGACTGGAACTAGATCAAGAGGAAGGAGAAGGAGAACCACTGCCACCCATTCTTAACCCTCTTAACTGATTCAGAAGAACACCATGTTGATGGTACTGAAGCCATTAAGAGGACAGGGAGTGGTAAAATAGATGTGCTAGTCCCACATCAATCCTGCCACAAGGCAATATTCAATCTCAGATTGAAAGCTGATTGTGAAGAATCCAGACCTGCCAACCCCTGATAAAGGAAAATCTGGAGACGCATGAAAAAAAATCTGGAGATTCTATAAAAAATAGTGAGATTCTATTTTTTTCCCGATCAAGATTAAACAAACCCCTTTTCCATCAAGGAAAGTCATTAACAGTTTATTTAAATGTTTTATTTGTGTTCCCTGTTGTAAGAAGATGCAGCTTTCTTTCTTCTATTGAAAAATCACCACCTCTTTTCGCCATGNAGCCTTGTCGTGAGACCGTGAGAAATGACAAAAAATCATGAGACTCACGGCAGAACCGTGAGAGTTGGCAGGGCTGAGAATCCACCCTTTGGAGTTGGAGGCCAACCACCTTCTTAACAACTTCACCTAGAAAGGGAGGATTAATGACTGGACAAAAATTGTCCAGATCTGTAGGTCCTGTATTCTTAAAGTGAGGGAGGTTGGACCACTGCATCTTTCAGAGTTGTTAAGGCTGCTTGGAGATTTATCTGTGCCTTCAAAGTTGCCTGAATTCTGTAGCCTGCTATTTTTCTGGAAATCAGTTCATATTCTCACACCATTCATAGGGTGCAAATTCAAGGTTAATTGTCTATAGAGATTCTCAGTCATCTAGGTCACACCCTTCAAACATTTGGGACAACCACAACCTGGATGACTGACAATCTCAATAGATATTTAACCTTGAACTTTAAGATGAACACCCTTTGAATGGTGTGGGAGTAGAATGGATTTTCAGAAAAATTGACTATAAGATTTAGGTGACCTGAAGGCAAAGATAAAAACCCAAATGGCCTCAACGTCTTTCAGAAATACTGCTAATGACCAGATGATTGCAAGGAATATAAATTTTTCCATTCTCCACCATTCAGTCAGAACTGAAGAGGCTTCTTTGATAAAAACTGAAACATCTTCAAGCAAAACAAGAAAGTCCAGTTGCCTTTTCAAAGGAATCACTTTTGGGAAATGGTATTTGATGGTTTCAAATGTGAATTAATATCAAACATTTATTTTAAACACCATAATAAAGAAGTTTAAGAAGTAGCAACATGGCATTATACCAAATGAAAAGAGGAAATAAAATAGACATTATAATTTTGTGTACTTAATTACTGTCCTAGCTACCTACCTGGGAGTAAGCCTCATTTAAATGAGCAGGAATTATTTCTGAGTAGGTAAGTTTAAGACTCTTCAGTTAAAGGCTTAAAGATGCCCATTAGACTTCCCATTCAGTAAACATATATTAAATATGATTCAAACATTGAATCATTAGAATTCTAATTTGTATGAGCCATATTGCTATTACATTGCTTGATGTATTGCATGACTTCTTAAGTACAGTGTGTGTCAAACAATCTCATACCGATACATAAAGAGGAAGTATATTTTCCACAGAGAAGGCACTCTGCTATAGCTATTCCAGCACAGATATCTTAAAGTTTACTTTCACATGGATTTTCACTTTTTGACCTGCTCTTGACCTGTTTAACACTGGCAGAGCTATGAGTTTAAGAAGGCCTGGGATCTATTAAAAGAGTAGTAGCTTGACTTTTACTGAGTAGCATGCGGATGGTTTAAAGTAAATGTTATGGTTTGTCACAGGAACCAATTTGGTTACCGTTTGTTCTTCCTGCCCCTGCCTGCTGATATTTTCTCAAGTGTTTTTCATTCGTAAATTCTAAAATGAAATCTGTATTCTGTTATTTTAAACTTCTGCATCTCTCCTTTGGTGATTCAGTTTTAAACACAAGGTGGTGCGTCCAAAGTTTAATCAGAACTGCTCTTTGGCAGAACTTGAACTCAAAGTGAGCTAACTTTGAGGTCATCTCTTTCTGAACACCCAACAAGTCTTGGGAAGGCCTTGTCTAACGTAATTTTTGAAATCCTACACTATCTACAAATCACTGAATGTATCAAGACTCTAATGCAGAGAACTGCAAAACATTTCACGGAGATCAGAAATGGATTAAGTTTACTGGCCCTCTTCTCTAAAGCATTTGAATTTCTGTTCGCTTTGTTTTGTTTCTGTCTTTAACAAGAGACCCCCACAAATTACAGGAATAAAATTTATACCTAGTCAATCTTTGCTCGTTTATTGTTGCTTGCTTATTTCATTACTGAGCAAGGCACTTTCCAACTCTTCCTTATGGCTCTTGTGGCACTGAAGTCTTTTTCTTTCTTATTTTTGGAAAACTTTCCTAGGCCACATAAATTTCTAGTAATTCAGAAAAAATATTGCAGAGGAATATTGCAGAATATTTCTTGTGATATTTCTCTTGAATGTCCAGAGTCTATTGCCTGAAGCAGCCAACTCATTCAGTTTTTTGGTAGGATCTGGCAAAAATGTCTTTGAGTTTTGTTTTCTTCTCTGTGAATTGTGCCGCCAGCTTTATGACACATGGAGAGGATTGAGAGAAGTTGCAGAGAAAAAGGCACATTATACTTTTTTAAGATTAAGAAGGTGGGTGGATAAGCCACAACCTTACTGGTTACAGTTACAAGGGATTTGTGCAGCATATGGCATGGATTTGTTCTGCAATCAACCCTCTTGCTTGCTGAATACACCCTAGCTCATCTGCTTGATACCTGCAGAAGCTTTAAGGCTGTGTGTCCCGTTCTCATATAAGTCTATCATCATTAAGTGCTTTCTCTTCTGCCACTTGGGAGTGTGACTAATGTGTCATCCCTTGAATTGAGTCCCAGCATTGGGTCCCAGCATTAGGGTGCAGAGCGAATTCTGCCTGTGTCCTAAAACATGAAACTAAACAATGCTCCTAGGTGTGATGAGTAAGTTTGTCTATATTAATAGTCTTGCATTAAGAGGGACTCAAAGTGAAAAACAGCATATGATAGCCTCTACTATCAGCCCAGTAGGGAATAGCACATAATGTGGAACACCCAATTGAGTTGTTGCATTCATACATTTAAGAGATTGCAGAGTAGAGGGTAACAGTGTCTGGTTCATACTGCTAGGGCATGCTGCAGATCCCCTAAATTAAAGAATGTCAACTGGCAAAAACTTTTCTGAACTAGCTCCTGCTTTTGTGAATACTGTTCTCTCTGAGATTAGAATGACCCAAGCCTATTAGCTTTTCAAAAGGCATTAAAATTTTGGTGTTTATCTGGGCTTGGAATATGTTAATGACCCCATTTGGCTTTACTGTTAGTTACACTGCTATATGTACTTATTTTTTGTATTTTTCATTGTTTTGTGGTTTTTGAATTGTAAACCTCCTGAAGCCACCTGGCTGAGATGGCTATAGAAATTGGAATCAATAAATAAATCTACTTGCCCATCAGCATTGGACAGCATTAAACAGAAGCCTGTCCATACTCTTCCTGGTAAAAGAGGGATCACCCTGCAATAAAATAACACTAATATTGGCTACATTTCAGGTTAAAAGTAAACCTTAATTCGCTTGTAAAATTTCTGAAGCATTTACCCAGGATCGATGACATACATTCATGGGAGAACAGGAAGAAAAAAGTGTTCTCTTTCAATAAAGCTCAACTACTGGTGTTTCATCAATATTTCCAGGTACCATGAACTATATATTAAATAAATGACCCTTTGGGATCCCCAAATCAAAACAACTTACCTTATGTGCAGCCTAAACCTGAAAACAACATTTAATACAGCACAGGACTTAAGAAAATTATTCAGTTGAGATCGGAATATGTGGACTGTTTGGGCTACATTGTAGGAATGACACTGAAATACAATTTGATCCTATTTTATTTATCTATATATTAAATTATTGTATTTTATTCCAATTTCATTTTAAATTGTATTTTATCCAATTTTATTTTAAATTGTTTTTTTCAGATTTTAGTAATAATTTGTGTTTGGAACTAATCAATAAGGGCTAATCACTAAACTGAACTAAATTAAACTCAACTAAACAACTCAACTCAACTTAACTTCCAGATGGTTTACCACTTCCTTCTCCTAAAGTATTTTTTTTTTTAACTTTGTAGTCTAGCCCAGGATCCCGAACCTCTGGGCTATAGCCCACTAGTGGGCTGTGAGCTTTTTGCAACTGGGCCACAGAAACAATGTGTGAGCACATGCATATCCCCACTTTCATGAGCAGCAGGCAAGCATATGCTCTATTTGCAAAAAAAAAAAAAACCTGTGGGAATGTGCATGCTGCTTGCACAAATGGAGTTATGCATGCATGGACTTGCCACCATTCATGCAGAACCATCCCGTTTCCCCGCCTCAAGCCTGCAAAGTTGGAAAGATTAGATATATCTGATCTAGCTTGTTGCCTTAGTATTCCTTGATAATCTTCCACTGAAGTCATAACCAGGACAAAATTTGCTTAGGTTTCTGAGATCAACCAAGAGAGAAACAATGATCAAATCTGGTTTTCACAGTTTCAGTTTAGAGAAGAAAAAGGGTTTTAATGTCATAGAGCTCAGATGTGTCATGCACAGGCCACGCCCACCCCAGCTCCGCAGAGGGGAAAAAGATCATGAAACGTCATGTGGCAGAACGTGGCACTCTGAGTTTGACACCCATGTCATTGAGGATGGAAAATATTTTCAACAGTTAAATATTACAAACAAAACAATTTTCTAGTGTCTATAACAGTGGTAATCAACCTGGTCCCTACCTCCCACTAGTGGGTGTTCCAGCTTTCATGGTGGGCAGTAGGGGTTTTGTCCCCTACTTTATAAAGCACCATTACTGTGGAACCGGTGGGCAGTTAGAGAAAACTTTACTACTAACAGAGATGCAAAAGAGGGTGATAGGTATAAAAAGGTTGACTACCCCTGGTCTGTCATATCTGAACAACTTCTATTTATCCTTATTTCCATAACACAAGTCTGCCTGAACTTTTAGGCCCATGTGCAGAGGTACTGAACAATTCTAAAGCTGTGCAAAATATTTAAATCATGCTTCATCTTGATGCAAACTTGAAGTAAGCATCTCCTTCAAAGTTGCTTCACAGAGTTATATGAGGGGATGTAAGACCATCATATTGTTTTACCTCTCTGTGTTTCAGAGTTCTCAGTGCTGTCACAAGAGCCGTAGGTATCCCTGAAGTTATCCATCCTGAAAGCAATGGCCTGGGCTGAATGAGAAGGCTGAAGAAAACTTTTTCTCATAACACTGTCCTGAAGTGCTTTGTTTCAGTGAGGCAAACTGGTAATCCATTAGCTTCAGTGAAATAAATCATGTCTCGTCTATAGATCAAATTACAGATCTATATCACCTCATGCAAGCATATACAGTTCTCCCAGAGTTTATGTCAGTTTACTTCTTTCGGCCTTTCCTGTGTAAGAAGGCAAACACCTTACTTATTTGCTGTCTATAATACATTATATTTGTTTATAACATGGCCCAACTACCTGCCTTGTTATTAAACTAAACAATTCCAAACTTTTCAACATTTCAAGTTTTTCTCACTGGGAAAAACTTCCCCATTTGTTTACATTTTTCAAGAAAAGATATCATTAGGGTATTCCTCTCGCTAGACTATTTCAACCTAGAGAGCAATGGAATCGTTAGACTGATCAAAAAGTATGTAACAAAAGCATCACACTAGCAATATACTTCACTATCTCCTACTTAAAGTCCAGAATCATTAGGAGAATTTTAATTCCTGAGAATTAAATGGAAGAACAAAAGCCTGTTTTATATGGTAAGTTTGTCTCTCTGTCTCTGTCTCTCTCTCTCTCTCATTGTACAAAAAAATTCATCAAAGTTTTAAATTCCTATCACCTAATTACATAAATGTTTTTTCTCACATCAGGGTGCCTCCTTGTGAAAATTGGTAACAAAATTGTTTCTGAAGGCTAGGAAATGGTAATGTTCTCTTCTACAATAGTCTAAAGAAAAGAAACGCACACTAATATATCTTCTCCTTGGATGTAGCTGAAGTTTAGAAAGCAAGAGAAGTTATCTAATCACATGGACACAACCTTACAGTGAACAATAGGATATTTTCATATAACTTCACATTCTACCTGTAAGAAATTCATCTATATTTTCTTCTCCTTTGAAAGAAATTTCAAAAGCAGATTGTCTATTTTCACTCTGAATGAGAGCTATTAAGAAAAATATTGAAGGCATTTTTTCCTGGATAAGACCAAAAATACGGTAATATGTTATTTTTAACAAAATGGGCATGCTCTTAGTAAATTCTGGCTGATTTATAGTATCTGTCTACCTATAATACATATATTGAATAAAAAATTAACACATAGAAAGGAAAGTAAAAATTGGATTAACTGCTGTTCTAAACATTACACATTGCATGTAGAGCCACACACAACCTACATAGGAGAAACTTTTTTGAAACAATTATCAGATGTGCCTATATAATTATGCAATATTTTTATGTAAAACATTCATATTAAATACATTTTTAAGCATATTATCACATTCTTAAACAAAATTTCTCAATACGTTATCTATGAAAGTAGGAAGGCATCATTCTGAGGAAGGATGTTCTAGTGTAATATTGTCTCCAACATGCAGATATGAAATTCCCAATCAAACAAAGATAACATCAAACATCCTTGTTTCACAGTGGCTATGAATTCCATCAAGGAGTTGTGCATTGCTTATATAAAGGATTGATTTTTATTTTTCCTGAAACAACTGCTGTTGCAAATAAATGTTCCTAAAAAGCTGAAAAGAAACTCCCATTGTGTTGACTATGTGAAAACTTGGAACAAATGTGGCCTTGTGTCATATTACCTAGATTATTTCTCAAGTAAAAACAACTGCTGAAATCTGGTCATGAAGAATGTTCTATGGCAAAGCTAAATGGAATGTGAAGAATGAAGACCTGTTTTCTACATTTCTACGTATGCCCGCCCGACCTCTATTTTCTAGATAACTCATATAAACATGACACCAGAAACTTGATGATACATTTGTTGTTTCTCAGGAACATATACAAAAATCTACCTTCTTCCATATGAGTTCTTATCTCCATGCTTCATATAATTAAACTGTGGATTAGTGACTTTTGTACAAAGTTTTAATGTCAACTGTGGTGATCTTTGAACAGAGTTTTAATGTCATATTTAATGAGTAAAACAACTGTCCTCAAAAATTCCCATTATTCTTGTCACCTATACAAATGTCATAGAGCCTTTTTAAATTATAGTATATAACATCTTTATACACTTATGTATTTAGTTACTAATAATGGTTTCAGATTTTGGGAAAGATTATCACTGCTCTGCATTGAACAGGCTTACCTATTCTTTTCCCTCAATCCCCAATCTGCACCACTCACTGGAAAGGGAAAGCAAGATAGCTGGATATTGTCCTTTCATTTGTCAATTATTGCACACTTTGAGAGGACAGGAGGCGAGGAGGTGATAGAAGAAAAATATTTTTAGAGGTTAACTATTGGAATGTGGACCTTAGACACTACCTGATGATGTCAACCATTGATGACTGTTTTAATATTTCAAAAAGGCTATTTCAAAATTGCTGTCTGAACTTGGTTGTTTTCTTACAGATGTGTCATTACCAGCTTAGGGACCACCAGCAATGGAAGAGAGGAGTTTGCTGCCTGTTTATATTATGAATATAGATTAACCTGCCAGTCTTAATATAGGAAGCTATATTCCCACTCAGAAGGAAGCCATATCTCCATCAAAATTAGCAAACTGCTCTATATAAATAGCAGAAGAAACTGTACTTTCTTCATATTCATGATGTCACCGAGCACATTTGTTTATAGATTTGGGTTCACAATATGAGAATCTGATTATCCACAGATGGTTTACACACAAGTATATATGTGTGTGTAACCAATTAAACTGACAAATAAATTAGTCATTTCATAACTATAATTAAAGGCCCCTTAGAAAGATTACTTGGTACAAATCAATAATTTTTCTTATAAAGGAAATATCTAGGAATTCAGCCATATTTTGTACATCTTTTTAAAAAGTCAATTTCCTGCTATAATAAATCAGAGATTCCTGGAGATATATTTTTAAGCATACCCTTGGGTATTCTTCAGCTTGTGTTCTCATCTTTCAGACTCTCCACCTTCCAGAATCAAGCCTGGAGTTTACATTCTACCTGACAGGCCAAATATATATATTATTATATATATTATATATAATGTCACAAGTCAGATAAATCCTTTTGTTGCCTCTTGAATTGATGGTGTTTTCAACTGATAATTTTATTAACACATATACAAAGCTAACTTCCCATTTAGAACACAAAAGGACAAGCAACTGGCACATTTGACAAAAAGAAAAGAAACATTTTTATAGGTAAGCAATGGAAATTGTAATAAGTAATACCTAATAGGTAAGTATAGTAAAACCTAAATGGTACAATTCAAAATGGGCAGAGAATTTTCAGAATTAATAGAATTAAACAAACAAATTGGGAAAATTTTCATTAAAAATCAGCAGGAATAAAGTTTCTTTCACTAAGAATTTAGATATCAAATTTCAGTAATTCTATTAAAAATAGATATGGCCTAAAGCTCTCAATATATTATGCTTAGTCCTTTCATCTTTTTTAAAGTTTGAGACAACTATATAGTCATGCTGTTTTAATACCCTATCTTTAATGGGTGGAACCAACTGCTAGAGCTTTTCTAACTGCTGGTAAAGAAAAGAACTAGAGCAATGCTTATAGCAGACAAAGCTGGTATAGATTTTATCATATTCCTTAATTTTTTTTTAATTTTATTGCTGAAATTAAGTGCTGTCTTTTATATAAAATAATTCAAACAGTTTATAGGATAATGACTTGGGTCAAAAGTATATTAGATCCACTGAACAGAATGGGATCTTATTATTCTATTTATTCCAATTCAAAATATACTGTATTCCATCCAATTTAAATAACATTGTAAAATGTAATAATATACAATGAAATAAAAAAAAATTAAACCAGTTCAGATTTTCTGTTGCTTAACCTTAGAAAAAAATTGAAAACAACATGGTATCGGATATTTGACTCTGGGCATGAGACATCTGCCTTCCTTACAGCTCCAGCCTTCACACCTTATCTGCAGAAGAACCTAGTTAATAGGTTCCAGGTTGACCTTAATCTATGGGCAAGTTGTGGAAAATGTTGAGAGAATGAGTATGGGAGGTGTAAAACAGAATAAACCTATTGCTATTTTTATTTTCCATGAAAATATGTTTTTCATGAAGGTTCGATGCTTAACTCAGAGTATTTAGGATTCCTCTAATCTGTGCTATACAAATTAATGAAATTTCTTTAAACTATACCCTTTCTCTAAATCCTCTTAAATATTCCCATGATTCAATACTCTGAATATGCCTTGAACATGAGAAGAAGGGTCATGGACTTTGATTTCTGCTCTGCCCCAAGGATATTGACAATTATTATGGGATTAGTCACTCACCTTATGCAACCTTTGGGAATAAATTTGTTTATCTATTTATACAATTTCTTGGTTTCAGTCAAGTCATTGACTGAGGGTTACAAAATTACAAAATAGTACATAGAATTGTACTATTGCAGGAATTGTGGGGATCAGAGTGTCCTTCCATTTTTGTGCATTAAGAAATCTTGCTGCTGTCAGCATATATAATGTTCCAGTAATTTGTAGAAATTATTTGCTGTTAAGTACCAACACTACATCATTTAATTAAAAAAATAATTCAAGTTATAATTGAATGTATATTTTAAACCTTTTGTCCACTTATTTTTTTCCATTGCTCAACCATTATTCTACTACTTCCATTATAGTTTCTTGGTCATTGGATCATAAAAAGCTGTACACACTCATTTTCCAGATCCAATTTTAATATCAATTTATAAATCTTAGTACTGAAATGTTTGTTGTTACCACACAGTAAAGTTTCACATTCATTTTTGCAAAGTCAAAACTATAACTTTTTAACATCTAATTTAAAGCTTGCTTTCAAGCAGTAAACATAATGAGAAGACAAAAATCACAAATAAAGTTCTTAAATTACGCCAATAATTTATACCTGTTTTTTATACAGGTATAAAAAATAATTTATACCTGTCTCCTATACCTGTTTTTGACATATTTCTAAAGGTCAAAAGAAAGAGGACATTGTGATCTCCATTGGAAGATTATTCCAAATAATCACTTCTAACTTTGATTACCTTACCCCTCAGAAGTATGGAAATAAAAATAATTTCCCCCGAAAGGATGTATAATTCTGACTGGAACTGGGGTCCTGGAGGTACCCAGAAAGGAGAGCATAAAAATCTTCATGCTCACCAGAACTTGAAAAAAATTTCCAGACACTAATTGAGCAACCGATGCAAGAGCCACAGGATATGTGTTATATGCTCCCAGCAATGAGAGAGATCAACTATGTGGTCTGCTATATTAGCACTAGATGTGGTTTCACATTGTCTTTAAGGTCAGACCAGTAGGCGTGTCTTCGTTGGTGTGGCAGGGGAAGGATCCAGTCAGAGGTGGTATTTGCTGGTGTTCCCAACTATTCGAAATTTCCACTACCGGTTCTCCAGAACTGGTCAGAACCTGCTGAATACCACCTCTGGACCAGACCCCATAAAGCAGATTGCAGATTATATAAGCAGTAATGAGGACCTGAGTTAATGTAGGTTCTCCTCTACCAAGTAAGATTGTAATTGGCACACCAGCCAAATTGGAGCAAAACCTCCTCCAGTCATGGCATTCACCTATTCTTCAAGCAGATGCCACAATATCAGAAGAATTCCAGTTATGAACCTGGCCCTTCACAAGTAGTCCTTGCCCATCCAAATTAACACTGATAATAGTAGGCAAACCTAATGGGAAAACAACAACTCTGTCTTACTTAGTTTCAGTTTCAGACTGTTTTCCCCAATCCAGGTCATTGTAGATTTCATGTACCAGGGCAGGGCTTACAGAAGATTTCTCCCAACAGCCAGAGATGGTAATAATTGGACACATTTAGGTAACTGGGGAAGATCATCTAAAGAGCCCCCCAATCTTTTTCAGAAGACACATGTGCCTAAGAGTGTATTGATGATGTCATACCAGAGGTGGTATTCAACAGGTTCTAACCAGTTCTGGAGAACCATTAGTGGAAATTAGTTTGGAGAACTGGCAAATACCACCTCTGACTGGCCCTGCCCCCATCTATTCTCTGCCTCTTGAGCCCCAGCTGATCAGTTGGTCTTCTTTTGTTGCCCTGCACAGGAGAACAGAGCTGGAAAGCAGGTTAGTGGGGTGGGGAGGGAATGGGATTTTGCAATAATCTTCCCCCAGGAGTGGGAAAGGAATGGAGATTTTACAGTATCCTTCCCCTGCCACGCCCACCAAGCCAAGCCCACCAAACTACACCATGCCCATCAAGCCATGCCCACAGAACCATTAGTAAAAAAATTTGAATCCCACCACTGTGCCCTACCCCTTACCTTTCCCAGAAAATTCATAGACAGGGAAGGCGACCTTACCTTTCAAGCATTGCACATTGCATAGGTCCTGTGATTATCTCTCTCCTCTCACTATTATAGACTTAAAATATGCAGGGAGAGAAGAAATGGCATTGTTGCAGAACAATATCTTCAATATCAGTCCCATCCAGGTGGTCCAGTAAATTGCCACTGACAATAGTTATTCAAAGCCATCAAAGTTTTAATAAGATTAGGCTGGATGCACAATCCCCATCCCTGTCTCAGCCAGTATAGGCCACCCAAGAGAATCACCAATCCAATTCTTTCTGTCTTATGCTGAAGTCTGAATCCTGACCAAAAAAGGCAAAATAATCTACTTCTTACACAGTCTTGTCAGCTAGTCTGCCACTACAATATCCACAACCTGTCCTTTAAATGAGAGATTGAATAATAGTTCCCTAAAATCCCTGGATGAGGGATCCATAATCTTATAAATCCAAATGGTTACCTTTCCACCCCCTCCTTGCAAGAGACATAATGAGAGTTCAAAGAACAGCAATAGGAAACAACCTACCATATTTTCTAATTCCTCAGAGTTCACAGATTGTCAGATGATATTCAAGATTGCCAAGATTCACTGCCAAGGGCCCAAGTCAAAGAGCAGTGAAGCACTTGCAGAAGCCAAATGTATCTCTCCCTGATAATTGTTACCTTAAACACAGTTGTTGGATGATAGCCTGCTGACAAAATATGGGAGGAGAAGTAGGCACATTTTGTCTCTCTTAATATACCAATGTAAGCCTGAACATGGGCTATTCCAGGCTTGGTCAGATTCACTTGTATTCACTTGCTCCAGCCATTGTTTCTGGCTTTTAACACAATGGATTTGTGTTAACTCAGATAAAATCCACCTTGCCCCCCAGAAAAATATCAATGAGGGGAACCTGTACTTCTTTGTTATTTGCTCCTCAGGTATCACATAGAACATTTGTCAGAGATTTTGAAAATTCCCCAAGAACCAATTGGACCAATTTAAGACCTGGTTAAGAATTCCAACCCCCTTCTTCAGAATTCATGGGAGGGTAACAACCTCAACTGGATCAATGAATTATCTGACTATAGTACAGAGTGATAGAATTTCTAACTAGATAACCTATTTTCAGCTCTGAAACAAAAATATGGTCCAATATGTGATCACCTGTGTTGTCACAGTTGGGCTCAAGATTACAGGAGACAATGAATGACACTAATTCCCAAGCCTTGGCTGAAGCCTCTCACACCAAAATGTAGGTATTTTCCACCATCAATCTAAGAAAGCTCAAGGCAATCCATTAAAATTCAATTAAAATATGGAATCTATATTTCATAAATTGGAAGTCTAGAATATTATTATTGTTATTAGTTATGACAGTAGTAACAGAAATATAACTGTGCATACAAAGAAATCACATGTACATAAACATACATATACAGGATGTACACAAGTCAGGCCCATAGTCCAAATAGATAGCCCAAAAGAGACCATCACAGCAGAATTTGCAAACATCACAAGAAATGAAAGAAAATTACATTTTTTAATATTCAAAGTTGAAACATTAAATAAATAACAAAGTGTTTAGAAGAAAATGACAGCTGTTTAAAAAAGAAAATCACATAATAAATTGTCTACAAGTCCTGACTTTAGTTCTCTCCCTCCCTCTCTCTCTCTCTCTCTCTCTCT
>BHFT01053048.1:0-20162 GCA_004320025.1 Laticauda laticaudata | reverse complement strand
AGCAAACCTTCAGTCCTAAGGGAGGTTCGGCTGTGCTGAGCCGAAGATCTAAAGACTAGCTAGAAAGCAAGAAATCAAACCATTTCCTGCTTCCTAGCTAATCTAAATCTCCTGGCATAGCAGAATAGAAGATGGTCAAAAAAAAGGAAAAATAGCAATTTAGCAGGTAAGTTTACTGGGTAAGGAGTGAGTGGGTGAGGAGGGTTCCCACGGGCCATGTGGGCCTTGTATTTCTGCACAATCTGGATTAATTGCTTTGGGGGGGATGCTCTGGGGGTGAGATTTCTCTGTGGCCCACCAAAATTTTCTCACAGCCCACCAGTGGGCCATGGCCCACCATTTGGTGACTACTGACCTAGAACAATATAACCGAGTTGCTAAAATCGTTCACTGGAAACTGTGCCAAAAGTTTGGATTTGAACAACTACTGGGAACATCAGGTTGAGAAAGTTCTGGAGAATGAAAAAGTCAAGATATTATGAGACTTCAGAATTCAGACTGTCAAATACTTGGCCCACAACACACCTGACATAACAATAATTGAAAAGAAAAAGGTTTGGTTCATTGACATTGCATGGTAATGCAATACCTGGTTATGCACTAACTGAACGCACGCAGCAAGAAAAAAAATCACAAAGTATCAGGACTTACAAATTGAAGTTGAGTGACTTTGGAAAGAGAAATTGTGTGTTATTCCGATTGTAATTGGAGCCCTTGGAGCAATACCTAAAGGGCTGTCTTGCTATTTAGAAATTCTGAATTTAACAGACTTGAATACCCTGATTCGACAAAAAAACCACCCTGCTTGGAACAGCTTATATCTCTGATGCTACCTGAATAGTTCCTAGGTCCTTGGTTGGGACTCGAGCTATTGAGCTACCAACTAGCCCCAAAGGCTGTGAATCTCATTAAAGATTAAATAATTAACAACAACAACAACAACAACAACAACAACAACAACAATAATAATAATAATAATAATAATAATATTTTAAGAAGATGGTTGATACCTAGGACGCTGGCAACAACCCGTATCAACCATTAGCATCAAACATTGGTATTTGTGATACATTTTTAAATGTTCAGTTGACTGAGTTTCATGTTTAATGAATAAAAGAAATAATAATCATCATAATCATCATAATATAAAATAAAAACAGCCAGAATATTTCAGTATTTCATGTTCACCCTATAGCCCATTTTCAGGACTATTGACCCAGTGGCAAAATCTGTTGTTTTTTTCAAGTCATTTGTGTAGCAAATACAATCAAGATGTCATCATTATCCTCATCTTTCTCAGATCAGTAACTTCATTGGTACCCACTGGTAGATAATACAGTTTTTATGCCAGTCATCAACTTCCCATTACTTGATGGAACCCAAGAAGAGCATTTCTTATGATGAAACCAAAACTATGCCTCCTGTTCTGTATCATTATTTGAGATAGAATATCTTATCCATGAGTACTTTACATTAAAAAGAAATGTTTTTGAATAGGTTATAAACATATAGAAAGGAAAGAGGAATCAAGTAGATGTTTCAGTGAAGAGAAAAATAATATCAAGATAGAAGAGATTGGACTAGAGTGGATCTCTTTAAAATCTCCTCAAAATGTTCATCTGACATTCCATACACATAAATATACAGTATTTCTGATCATTTTCTAAACCAATCAAAATATTGTATCCCTTGTATTTTGCCATTGGAGTCAATGTAAATTGACAATGTGGAAGTCTTTGCATTTATATTTCAATGATTGGTTTTAATACCTTGAATGAAAATTCCAATCCATTTGAACTTTACCCTACTTGTTCAGGAAAATGCTATCAAAACAATTGTTTGCAAGATTCTAGATACTGTCTGTCAGATTCTCTTTGCAGATAAGTTGGAGGTGTCAACCGTTCAAGGGAAGATAGATCAGGAAACAGGCACCACCAAAATTCAATATACAGTAGTTTGTTGATATTGATTATTGATAGAGGTTTCTTTTTCATGTTTTCTTGCTTTCCCTGACTGGGCTCACATTTTGCTAAAGGACATGCTATGTTTACTCCAAGGTCATTTTAAAGGAGGGTTAGGGTTAATGTCCCCCCATTGGACAATTCCCATTGGATTGTGGTCTCCACCTGGCATAACTTTATAGCCATGGCAAAAAAATAATAGGAGAAGGGATTTAATACTGCTTGTATATGTTTGAAAATGTTAATGTTGTATATTAGAGAATGTTAATGGGAAGATCTGTTAATCACAAAGCTCACTTGGGACCAGCATTGGGAGTATTCAAATATTGTATTTAGCCATGGTTTCATTCAATTTGTCAATTAAAAAAAGTTGGGTAAGTTAATTTTCATTAAGCCTTAAAGCCCCTGTCACACTGCACCAACGGATGCAAAGAGGATGTAAAATGGACAAAACAGCTTGTTACGCGGAAGTATCCGTTCTTTACTCACTGCCTCCGTTTTGCTTCTCTCTATCCGTCCAGCATCCATCTATTGACATTTCATCTGCTCAGAAGTTTTGATGCTGCTCAAAAATTTGCAGAAAATGTATCAATTCATCCGTTTCTGCATCCCTAGGCATCCACTACGCATCCATTCTGCATGCCGTTACGCATCCACTATATCCGCTAGGCATCCGTTCGCCATCCACGCAACTCACATCTGCTCGGACGCAGGGAGGAAGCGAACGGACGCAGAACGGATGCAGAATGGATGCAGAACGGATGCCTAGCGGAAAACAAAACTTTAAAACTAGAAAAAACGTTTGCAGATGGGACCTATCTCGGATATTAAAGATGCCTAGAGGATGCCTAGAGGATGCAAAGGGACACCTATACTGCCTATAAAAGGGGGAGCAAACTCATCTGCATCTCACTTTCAGACCAGCAGCCAGCTGTGCAGACCTCTGCACCTTCATCTGACTGCTTCCTCTTCCACAGCATCCAGTCATGTCAACTGTGGATCGTAACACAGTCTTTTGCACCCACCATCCTTCTGCAACAGTGCGAAGCCATCTACAGGCTCTGTGAATCTCTACTACGGGAAGAAAAAGAGGCGGCCAAAAGCGTCTGGGTCCGAAGATGGATCGGCGACAAGAGCAGAATACGGACTGTACAACAAGCTGATGGTGAGGCTCAGGAAGGAAGCCCTTGTCATTCCAGAACTTCATGAGGGATGCTCCACCATGTTTGACGAAGTTGTGCAGCGCCTGACACCCAGGTTGACCAAGGCAAACACCACTTCCGGGCCTAGCCTGGAACCTGGGCTCAAAGTGGCACTCACTCTGGGCCACTGGCCTCAGGGACCACTAAGGAGCATGCATGATGGCTGGAGGGTGCCACACAACACCATCAGCATTGTGGTCAGAGAAGTGGTGCATGGCCTCATCAAAGAATACCTGGAGGAGCTCCTCCAGTGCCCCACCACTGAACAAGGTTGTAAGAAAGTTGCAGAGGCAGTGGTATCAGAGGTAGAACTGTCCCCACACCGTTGGAGCCATAGATGGGAAGCACGTGGCCTGCAAAGCGCAGCCAAGTCGGGGTCCACTTTTTCATACTACAAGGCTTCTTCAGCATCGTCCTCTTTGCCATGGTCGATCTGGACTACAAGTTCATGTACCATCGATGCTTCAGGCAACGCGCTCATGTTCAGATGCCCAGGTATACAACGCCACTTCACCTCAGGAGGAGCTGGAACGCAACCTCTCATGGCTTCCTCCCAGATCCAGACCCCCTGCCCAACGACACGTAAGATGTACCCTACTTCATCGTGGGGGATGACGCCTTCTCCCTCAGAACCTACCTCATGAAGCCCTAACACTTCCAGAGCTCCCACCCGTGAGAGAGGATCTTCAACTACAGCGCTACAGGGCAGAGGCGGGTGCTGGAGAATGCCATTGGCATCCTGGCCAACAGGTTCCAGGTACTTCTCACCACCATGCAGCATCGCCCAGAGACCATGAGGAGGATCGTGGAAGCTTGCTGCATCCTGCACAATCTCATGTGCACCTGCTACACAGTCTTGCAGAACAGGCTCATGGACCTCCAACAAGTGCAATGGGGACATGGAGCCTGGGGAATTGGAGCAAGGGCGAAAGCTGATAGACACTGGGATGTGCAAAGCCCCAACAGAGCCTCACGTGAAGGGAAGAAGCAGCGCAACCTCCTGAAACACTGGTGCAACTCCCCAGCTGTAGCAGTGGAGATGTGCAAGAAAGGATGATAGATGATTAATGGATGCTTCCTTTCAGCCTGTCTCATCAACACTGATGAGATTGGGCCATGTATGTGGGTGGGCCTTACAATGAACAGGGCATTTAATAAAGAGTTTGTTCTATGCTGACAGTGTGGATGAATGCTTACATTGTTATGGATAATGAAGGCGCAAAGGTGTGGCACCCTGGGAGGGAAGACCATACAGTCCACTATGCTTGCACTGGAGGTTTATCTATCCCACAACTATCTTACCCATCCCAAAGGTATCCCTGCCCATCCCACAGCTATTATCCATCCCAAAGGTATCCTTGCTCATCACAGGTATGCCTGCCCACCCCACTGCTATCTGAACCCATCCCACAAGCATGCAAAAGGCTTAAAACATTTCTAAAAGTTCCACCAAGACTTTATTAAAAAAGAAATGAAGCAAGTTGTGTGAATCAAATGATAGACTTTATTGAACAGAAGCTATAAAACAAAAATGACCCAAGTCAAGTGTCCAAAAAAGTCCACAGTAGCCAGCCAGCAGTCTCTGGCATTCCTCTGGTCACTCGCGAGGTGTGCCCAGTCTCAGGGGTGAAGCGGTCCAGGTGCTGTGGAGGTGGGTGCTGCGTGCAGTGCTGGTCTGAAGCCCCACTGGGGTGCCTGCCCAGAGGACAACAGGTGACGGTGTGTTGAGAAAGCTCTCGGACATCGGCTCAGACCCGTGATGCTGAGAGGTCCTTCCCTCCATGCCATGGGTGTCAGCCCCAGTACTGATTACAGATGTACTGAGGCCAGGCTTGGCTGTGGGGTGGAAGAAGGAGTAGTGTAGTGGGGCTGTCGATCTGCAGCTGGTGAGGACTGGCATCGGTGCATCGCTGTCGTCGTGGCATCATTGGTGTGGGTGGGCATCGGTGGCATCAGTGGAACGGTGGCAACGGTGTCGCCCAATGACTCTGTGGCTGGACTGGGAAGGGCTGCTGCCTGTTGCTGCTGGACCTCCTGGTAGCCATAGCCCTGTAGGTGAGGGCCTGTGGGAAGCCTTGGTATGGGAGGGACATCACTGGGGTGGAGCAGCAGTCTGGACTGGGTGGAGCAGGTTCCTCTGGGTCTGGAGGGTGTGAAGCAGCTTCCGTGATCCAGTCCTTCACCACCTGGTACTGGGGATCCTCCATGTCCTCAGGGCCTGGTTGACATAGGTGAGGAAGGGCTTGCGGTTGGAGATGAGGAATCGGTGTGGACCAGCTGAGAGAGGAGGTCTATGCTAGTGTGGGATGTGTCCCGTTTCCACAGGACAGGTGGCTCCTGCCCTCTGCTGGGGGGGGGGGTAGAGCAGCTACAGCTTTGGTGGACGTGATGTCTCCTTTCTCCCACCGTACCAGGAGTCCTCCACGCGCTCCACCACGTTACAACACCTGTCCGCGGTTCTCCGCCGTGGCACGCTCCACAGAAACCTGCCTGGAGACAGGGACTGACTCTCGGCCGGAGGAGGACTGGCACTCAGCAAGGCTGCCGGAGAGAGAGGGTAGACAGAGGGGCTCTTGGTGTTCCTCGGTGGTGGATCTCACCCTCCAGGAAGCTGCAACTGGCCATGAGCAGGTCTCTCTGTCCGTCAGCTTAACCGTGGCCTGCCAGATTTCTTCAGTGCAGCTTCCCGGACCAGGTGTAATGTGCTTCCACAGCCGAGGAGCACAATCCGATTGTGTAGCCCAGACTCTGCGCCTTCTCTCTCCAAGCAGCCTGCTTCCTTTTGGTGTCCCTGTACAGCCGGTGTCCCTTCTGCCACAGATAGTCATTCTCTTTCAGCCACTCCAGCACCTCATCCTCGTGTTCCTCCTCAATAAAGTACTGCCTCCTCTCCCGTTGTCGCATACGCCTCTATCCTCCCTTTGGAGGACCAGATGGGCCCTCATCAGAGGGGCTCCCAGGTAGTAGGGGCTGCTCCTCCACACCCCACCAGCAGCAGCAGCAGCAGGATCATCATCATCATCATCACCAGCAGGATCATAATCAGCAGCAGCAGCAGCAGCAGTAGGATCATCAGCAGCAGCCAGCACAGCAGGATCAGCAGCAGCACCAGCAGCACCAGCAGCACCAGCAGACCAGGATCAGCAGCAGCAGAGTGAGCACCAGCAGCGCCAGCAAGAACCAGGAGCACGAGCCAGCAGCAGCAGCACAAGCAAGTCCAGGAGCATGAGCAGGACGAGCAGGACCAGCAACTGCTTCAGCAGAGTACGCAGCAGAAAGCACCACCGCCAGGAGCAGCTTCAGCAGAAGCTCCAGCACCAGAAGGTGAGCCTGAGAAGCAGAAGCCCCAGCAGAAGCAGAGTCAGGGACAGGGGAGCGGGAGGGTGGCCCTGTCTCTTGCCAGGAGGGAGCTGGCGGGCAGGTTGCTGAGGCGTTCGCTTCTTTCCCATGGTTGTGGGGTGCTGGCTGGCAAGGGAGGCTGGCAGGGCAGGCTGGCAGGAGCCTGCAGGAAGGCTGCAGGAAGGCTGGCAGAAGCTGGCACGGAAGGCAGGCAGGAAGACAGGCAGGCAGGCACCAAGGCTGGCAGGCGGACTGGCTGGCAGGGAGGCTGGCAGGCACAAGGCTGGCAGAAAGCCTGGCAGGAAGCCTGGCAGGAAGCCTGGCAGGAAGCCTGGCAGGAAACCTGGCAGGAAGCCGGCAGGAAGGCAGGCAGGCAGCAGGCACCAAGGCTGGCAGGCAGACTGGCTGGCAGGGAGGCTGGAAGGCAGCTGGCAGCAAGGCTGGCAGGCAGGCAGAGAGCAAGGCTGGCAGGGAGGCTGGCCAGGAGGCTTGGAGGAAGGCTGGCAGCAAGGCTTGCAGGCAGGCATGCAGGCAGGGCAGGCAAGGACTCGATGTATCCAGCAGCAGGTCTTCCTCCGAATGCTGGCCACGTGCGAGCTGCCTTCCTTTATATCCGCATGGCTTACACAATAAATCCCCCCCCATGCGCAATTAACGCTCGCATCCGTTCGGCTTCCGCTGTGCATCGCTAGGCTTCCGCTGTGCATCCGCTTCATCCGCTGTGCATCCACTCTGCATCCGCTGTAATCCGTTCCGCATTTGCTTTGCTGAGGTCCCCCGGAAGCCTAGCGGATGCGCAATCCGCTGGGCTTCCGTTCCTCCATCCGCTTTCCATCCGCCCTGCGTCCTCCCCACTCATTCCTTTCCATGTTATCCGCTCCGGTTATGCAAATTTTTGCCCCTTTTTGAGAGCGGATAACGAACTGTGGAAACATTTTGATGGAACATTTTGCTCATCCGTTGTGTCCTTTTTACTAACGTTTTGCATCCGTTGGGCAGTGTGACAGGGCCTTAAAACATGTTTTTAAAATACAGTGGCCTGCTTCATACATTATCCTAAGGCTTAAGACAGAATGCATAATGGGAAAAATTAAACATATGCAATGCACATAAACAAACTTCATTCTCCAGGGTCTTCTCCTTGAAGGTTCATGATTATTAAATACAATTACATCAAACCAGGAGGAAAAAGAATGACAACATTGGAACATCTTGCTTTCCAATCTGATATATTTTAAATGAGACATTGCTCTGTCTATTCCCCTTGTTTTTCTGAGTCTGGAATTGGACATAGAAAATAGCTCTATAAATTTACTATGAGCTAAGTTGTATAAACAATTAGTGTTGCCCTGTTGAACTCTCACATTTCAGGACACCAATTTAATCTCATCCCTCACCTTGGTAAAATCAAAACAAGTCAAGATGCTCTCAGTGCCTTAAATGAAGATACATCTTCATTATGATTGCCATCTAAGAATCAATGCTAGTTAGAAATGTGCTCTATCATGGAACAAAACTATGGTTTTAATATGTCTAATTAAGAATTTAGAGCCACTTTGTATAAAGGCTACAAAACAAAAGTAAAGAACACAGCACAGGATCTGACACACTTAATTAAAATACTATTGGATACATACTTTCAGTTCAAATGATCATGGCTAAATTATTGAGGGAATGTTTACAGTCATGTTACTGGAAACCCAAGTGAGAAGTAAGAGGAGTACATATTGCTAATTTTGGTTGGATCAATGGTGCCCTCTCTTGGGCAAGAAAACAAATTATAATTGTTCATACATATTTAGATTAGTGTAATACCATAACCTAGGCTCAAATATTCTAATTTGGTTCTTAGTAATAAAACTTTTCCTTAAACATTTTATTGGGAATTTTCACCAACAATTTTATCTTATCTTCCAATATCCTAAACCTCTGCTGTAAATATCTCCACTCTACCCATTGTTTGAGACTGTGTTTTTGTAAACCAAAATGCAAAATCTCTTATCTGGTTCGATATAATAAATGTATTTTTGAAAATCAATCCATCTTTCTAGAAAAGTCCACTCCAAATTGTTTTCCAGTTGGGTATAATTTTCCCATCTCCATCAATCTTCTTAAGAGAGTTCAAATGGAGATAAGAGACAAAAGATATAAACTACAAGCATTTGCAGATGATTTAAATGATTAAAAGAGAGGACTTTGGAGACGTAGCAAGACTGAAAATAAATAGAAAAAAAATTGGAGAAAATAGGGAAAAATCGTTAGGGGCAATATGCTAACTCTATAAACTGCTTTGAAAGGACTGTAAAGCACTGTGATGGGATATAAGTCTAAGTGCTGTAACTATTGCTAATGTTGGCACCATAGCCATTTAGTTCAACAATTTGCATATCTTGCTCTAGAAGTACGATGTCTATACAGGTCTTTTCCTCCAGAAGAGTTAACCAAGAAACTATTCTATTAACTCTACATTTACCTTCTTTCAGTTTTGAAGTGGATTATCTTGGCAGATCTAAAACAAATACTGAAGCTAAGTGCTCAAACTATGTTTTTTTAAACAAATTGCTGAAACTAATTGCTGAAATGAATTCTAAAAATTAACTGTCAGAACAAATTGCTCAACTATCTCATGGTGAAAATAATAATTTCATGGAAACTTATTTTTATCATGGTAGGTCAATTTGCCATATTTAGTGCAGCTTATGAGCTAAAGAGAACATGTCCTGATGTCTTGTCCCAAAAAATCATTGTGTTTCCAAGTGGGGCCAGGAGTGTGTGCTATTATTTTGTTGATAAGGGATGGGAAGGGGAAGGATTGAAAAGTATTTTCTTTATGATGCAGAAAAGCAAAGGAAAGTCAGCTCCTACTTCTAAACAAGAGTCATTAATGGGCAAACAATCCTCTTGTATCTTCCTCAATCATTCTGCATTCTTTTACTGTACACCAAACTTCAATCATTGGAGTTCCTAAACCCAGTATGGACATCACTTCAGCCATTCTCTTTGCATTATTTATCTCCTTGTTCTCCAGACTCAAATGTCAAAATTTATCAAACTGTTTTAAAAAGAACACGCCCAATAATTGCCCCCCCAAATTAAAAAAGGTGCTGTGCATTGGTCAGGGTTGTTTTCAAAAATATTGGAATGACCGGTTTCTTCCATCTTTTTTATTTCTTTAGAATAAAAGAAATCTGTACGTTATATTTTCCTGGGTTTTTTTCCTCAAAATGGCAGTAAGTAATACGTCTGATTTTCAGTAGTTGTGACTGGAATCCCAAAGAGTTGCTCCCAGATCACAAAAATGGTTTCAAAATTAATTCTAAGACTATGGAACATGATTGAGATGATCTGTCTTTATTATGCCATTGCTTTATAATTTGTTTGTAGGCCCAGGTTAAAATGTTGCTGTTGACATTTATACGTGAACATCTTGAGACCGATGTGTTTATATGAAGAGCCTACGATCACATGGTGAGGCACTCTCAGGAGGCTCCTAAATGAATTATGATATATAGTGGTGAAGCAACCATGAGTTGTTAATTTTAAGGAACAGCAACAACAGTGTGATGTAGGTTGTAAATATAGCCCATGTTAACTGAGCAGCCAAATCAGAATCCTAACTTTTCAGAACTGCACAGCAGAGCAGAACAAATATTTAAGTAATTGCTTCATCAATGCTTTCTCTTTGTGTCAGTCATAAAGATATCTGTAGTGTTCGTGAAGAATGAGACCGGAAACAAGCGTAACTTCAGCTCTTTTATTTAGTTCTGAAAATCCATCTGAACCAGGAGCCGCGGCAGCCCTTTTTATGGAAAGGCTGCTTGCGACTTGTTGCCAATGATGGCTCCTTGTTTTTCCCACCGCTGAGCTGGCCAATCATAGGCTAGCTATAATTGGCCAATCAGCGTCGAGTAGAGCACCAATCAGTTTTCAGTGTTTGTTAACCAATAGGAATAGACTATTTGAAGTATGTTAATATGGAACAATATCAATTGCCTTAGTAGTGACAGGCATCACTAGTTCTTAAATTATCTCTTTTGAGATCACACACAGACAAAAATCTAAACATCTATCTTTAATCTACTAAAGGTATAATAAAGTTCTTCTAAAAAACAAACAAAGGCTTCATCATGGTGTTTGTTCAACTTCCAAAGGAGACATTGGAATAGTTAATGTCTAGAGGTAAAACTTAAAATCAAATAAAAACCCTGCATTGGTTTGCTTTTATATCCTGCATGTATACCTTATGGGTGCTTGAGCTGCTAATAACAAGCAATTAATGTTAGTTAAAAGTCTTTATAATGTGTGTAAATAGACTATTTTCCACTGAAAATCCAGACCTTTTCTGAAACCAGCTGCTGAATGCAATTTCATTTGCCATTAGGAAAATCTTCTTTTATAACTTAACTTAAATTCATTATTTCTTGTATCCTCTTGTGGAATGAAACACACAAAACTGTCCTCTTTTCTGGATTTCAGCCCTTGAAATACTTGAGGGAAACTATTGTCCCATAATTTCCTATTTTGTAAACTGCACATACTTTGTCATATGGTTAGTCCTTTCCAACCCTTCCTCATATCTGTTTCCCTGAAGTCACTTAACATATCAATTGCTTTCTTCTGAACATTCAGTTCATCAATGTTCTTCCAAAGTTGCAGTGCCCAGAACTGAATGTAATATTCTTGGAGTGGCCAGACTACTCCAGAGGGATTATGACTTCTGGTCTTGGCACAGTTCAAGACTTTTCAATTGTTATTCAATCATTGTGTTGTTCTGTGGGCTTCAGCAAAACCTCAGATCATTTTTGCCCGGCATAGTTTTCTTCTATACTTCTCCATAGTGGTTCCCTCCCTCTGGAACATAATCCCCATGAAGATAAGATTGGCCCTCACCTTGATACTCCTTCAAAAGGCCCTGGATATATGGTTTACCAGAGACCTTGGGTAATAGCTGAGTGATATATAGCCCATCAAGCAAATTGCTTGATATGGGGAGGGATAGGTAAGGACTTATTGAGTTTTGTCTTTGGGGATTTAAATTCTATAAGTTGCCTGGAGGTATTTTGAGTGAGTTGGGCAGTCCTATAAATTTTCTTAATAAAATAAATAATACTTAGTTTTTCCTACAAGTTTGTATATCAGGTTTCCCTGTTCAAATTCATCTTGATGGTTTCTACACATTGCTGCAATTTATCATGAT
This sequence comes from Laticauda laticaudata, assembly GCA_004320025.1. Taxonomy (NCBI): domain Eukaryota; kingdom Metazoa; phylum Chordata; class Lepidosauria; order Squamata; family Elapidae; genus Laticauda; species Laticauda laticaudata. Next base: position 8,463 of record BHFT01053048.1, on the reverse strand, counting down.
CTTATTTGAACCTTGTTTCAATCCTTATCAAAATTACTGTTTGATAAACTAATTGATAATTCAATAAAGATAGTTAAATTGGATATGATTCACCTAATAACCAAATTGCTTGGTGGCAGACATTCCAGGTTCCATCTGTGATCATAAGTTGAGAACTACAGAGTTCCTATTCTCCATGCTGTTTTACACCTTCATGAAATCATTTTGGGAGGCTATTTGAAAATGTAGAGTATAGTGTTAACAGTTAACTAGCTACTGTTTGAATATTTCTTAAACATGACAATGAGTTGAATGAGAGAAAGTGAGCTTTAATTAAATTTTAAAAAAAGAAAGATAAATAGGAAACTACTTTTTGACTAAAGTTCAGGCTGTTAAGCTGGTTTTGGACTCCCTCTGAAAGGAGTCTGAGACTCCTTCTTGATCCTCATTATTCCTACGTTTTAGCTGTTACAAGAAATGGTTTTATGCACCAGCATAAATCATCACTGCTGGTGCACCAGCAGTGATGATTTGTGATCATGATGATCCTCTTTTTTACATAATATCATACTGACTTTTGCAATGTGTTCTATGTGTGGCTCCCATTGAAATGTATTTGGAAGATGCATTTGTTATTAAATGCAGCAACTAGCTTATAACCTGGTTTAAGAGATAGAGATTAGTGCAGGAAAATCTACACTGATTGCTCACTTAGATTCCAGGCACAATACAGAATTTTGGCTGTCAAAGGGAGTGTGATTTGGCCACTTGTCCAGTTGTTTAGATCTGTAGAATCTCTGTTGTAGCAATAGAGGGAGAAAGAATCTCCTGCATTAGGGACCCAGCTATAAACTTTTTAACAGGTGATTGATTTTAGTAGTACATTTAATATTACATTTACAAATCAATCATAATTTCATATTTTATCTTTTTATTGTATACTCTGTTGCACTGTTTAAATTTTATTAGCTACTTGGAGTACTCCCCAACATAATAAAGCAAAGCAGAAGGCAAAGAAATGAAAATACCAAACAGTGGTGGGATTCAAAAATTGTTTTCTACCGGTTCTGTGGGTGTGGCAGGAGAAGGATACTGTAAAATCTCCAGTCAGAGGTGGTATTTGCCAGTTCTCCAAACTACTCAAAATTTTCACTACCAGTTCTCCAGTACTGGTCAGAACCTGCTGAATACCACCTCTGATACCAGCTAATAAATAAGTAGCTTTTGACATTTTTGAACTTTGATTGAATCTCTTAGTGGTCTTCAGATATTTGCAAGAACAAGAAATTATGAAGAGGCATGCTGAGTCTTGCCTCCATTATTGCCAAATTATTGCCAAATTGACAGGAAAGATCTGTGACAATCTAGACTGCACGAAGATATCACCATGGTGGGTTGTGGTCACATTCTGCCAATTAAATTTATACAGAGAGAATACATGTCAGGGCAAACATTGTGGTTTCACTGCAAATATGTGAAGTAGTAGGAGAAGAAAAATAGCTAGAACTCATTATTGGAATTGGGTATGGCCAAATGCAGATTTTATTCCTAACAGAAAATTTTCATAGCTTAAAGAAAAGAAGACTGAGAGGCAGGGATGGGATTCTACCAGTTCGGACTGGTTCGGGTAAACTGGATGTTAAAGTTAAACTTGAACTGACCAGCTGGCCCCACCCACCCTTCCCCACCCAGGAGTCTCCACTTGACCCATTTTTGATGGAGGTAAGTGCAGGGTCCGCGCAGAAGCCCTGGGAAGGGGGAAAACAGGCCTTCCATAAGTCCCAGAGGGCCTTCAGAGCCCAGGGGAGACTGTTTTTGTCCTCCTAGATGCCCGGGGAGGCTTCCGGACCTTTGGGAAAGTAAAAAACTGCCTTCCCAGATGTTCTGGTAGGCCATGCCCACTATGGACATGCCCACCCAGCAACCGGGCAGCAAACTGGTTGCTGGGATTTTTGAATCCCACCCCTGCTCAGAGGACATACAGTAGCAAGGTTAACAAATCTAAAACATTGTCATAAAGAGAGACTGCATTTGTTCTTTGACATCCTGGAAAATACAACTAGAACAACTTGATTTAAAGCATCAGAAAGGACTCCCTCCCACAGTGGCTGCTGTTGGTATATGCTTCATTTTTCATTTACCAATGATCTGCTGATTTTTCTGCCAAAACTGGTTCTTTGGCTATGCTGCTCCCTGGTTTTGAATAGAAGCATTTAGGAATGACTGAAGATAACTTTTGGATGATCATGGACCCAGTTTGAAAGCAGGGGTCTTGAAGATTCAATTTTCTCTGGAAGTGATCAAAGTCACTGGGTGTATGCATTTTCCTGTCAGCAATTTTATTTTCTTAAGCAGTGTGTGTGTGTGTGTGTGTGTGTGTTCTGGATAATGTCTATCCTCTCTATATGGACACATGGCAGGTGTTCGGGGTGGTGGTGAGGAGTTGGCAAAAGTTTTTAGACTTTTTTGTTGTGAATTAATTTTGTGAGATTGCTTGCTAGCAAATTTTATGTGACAGACTCAGGTAGCAGATTGCAGAATCATAGATCTCTAAGTGAATCTGTGATTCTGTGAGCAACTCAAGCTGCCTGTCTGCTTTGCCTGATTTTGGGTAAAAGTTGCTCTTTTTTTATAAAAAATATTCAATATTTATATAAATATTTATAATATTTACATACAAGCCATGCCCAGCCAGTCAGATGACCACCAAGCCACACCCACAAATTAGCTCATGCCCACAGAACTAGTTGTTAAGAAATTTGAATCCCACCTCTACCTCTGTGTGTGCGTGAGAGAGAGGGGGAGAGAGAGAGGGAGAGGTTAGATCAGATCTCTGTCTCTCTCTCTCTCTCTTTCCCACCAAAATCAGCAAGCCACTATCAGTCAAAATTCATATTAATGAATTTTTTTAATTTTTATATGAGTGCCATTGAAGGAAGTATACCCCAAAGGACAGTGCCAGGAACCACTAAAGAAGTGTCAAGAACTAAAACAGCCCTTCCCCTTTAAGAAAGTCCCAACTGAAAGAGCAGCCGCTCAGGCTAACTGAAAGTCTGGGCATGTTACCAAAAGTCATTAAAGGCTATTATAAGAAATAACAAAACCTGACCACAAAAAGCAGCCTTGAAACACCTGAATATGGCCATATAGATAAGTGGAATCAGGCTAAAAATAACTCTCTAAAGCACACCAGAACTATTCTTTCCTGCCTCCCTTCCAGGATTAATCACTAGGACAGGAAAAAAAACAAGAAACCTTGGTCCAGGATTACCTAGCCACGCAAGAAAACAAAAAGGCAGAGCAAACACTTCAGCTAGAGGAACAACAAACCCCACCAAACTCTAGGAGCTTCAAAGGAAAATCAGCTTGCCTCCCCAATCTGCTGGCTAGCCAGGAACAGCTAAACTGTGTCACTCCTTCCTCTTGCCTTCCTGAATTAAAGAGTTCCGCTTTCTGGCAGCTTGCTTATGTGTCAGTTTCTTCTCAGCACCAGTGACTGCTTCCCAGCTGGGTAACAAACCAAGGAGATTTCTTCCAACTTCTTTAAAAGGATTTTTGATTTTTGCCAACTGCCTGAATTGATCCCTGCAGTTTTCCTGGCAAGTTTTTGGAGGTAGTTTGCCATTGCTTCTTTCCTAGGGCTGAAAGAGCAGTACTGGCTCAAGGTCACCTACTCGCTTCATACCTAAGATAGAACTCACAATATCCAGGTTTCTAGCCTGATGCCTTAACCACTATACCAAACTGCCCTCCCTTTACTCTTTTGTATTGTTTCCCAGATCTGATTTATAATAAGATATTATTACAATCTCAAAATCTGTGCTTTCAGTCAAAAGATTCCTACACTATAAAATGTGTTCCCCTCTTTGATAGGATGTTGCAAGTAATGTTTCTTCAGGTGAGATTTGTTAGTTTGTCTTGAATTAAATTTATTTCACATCTGTTGGAAGTTAAAACCCGCCTCTCTCCTAGGAAAATGAAATATTTTTAGGATATACTAAAAAGCAGAATATTCCCCAAAAAGAGAAGTAAAACCTCAGAAGCAGAAATTCACCTCAGAAGCAGAAGCTCACCCCCACCTTTGTTAATGGATGGGTCATTAAGGCCTGGGCCAGAGTATTCTACATAACAAAGTCCTCTACCAATCTCACCATATGGCCTGGGAAGATGGCATCAGCCAGCACTCAGGTTAAGCCATGTGGTCCAGACAAAGCCTACAAAGTTAGTTAAAAAAACTCACCCTGGGAGTCTGACAGCCAATGGGATACATTTCTTATATAGGAACATGTAACACTAAGGGGCCCAGCAGAGGGTATAAAACTAAGGGTCTCTCAGCATCTTGTCTCTTCTTTTCCTTCACCCAACATCTTGAAGCATGTGATCGTCCTTTTCACTTTGGAGCTCCAAGCCATGTGGTCCTGTCTTCCATTAAATCATCTTTCCAAACAGCCTCCATGTTTCCAGTGTCTTTTTCCCCACTTGGAACAGAACCCAGAAGGATATTTCTTCCAACCCATCCATACCATGATATAAGACACCTTCAATTCTGATGGTCTTCTGAGCAGGATGAGAAGATTAGTTAGAGGAAAAATACTAAAAAAAGGAACACCACCACATTTATAAAGGTGCAATTTATAATATACAGTATTTTCAGGTGATAACCTGGAATAATTCTTATACCTTACACTGCTTAACATACTAAAAAGTTGACACGATAGCATACATGTCTGCTAGAACATTATTTAGATCAAGGATCTTCAAACTTGACAACTTTAAGTCCTGTGGATACCTCCTCCAGTCATATTAGTTCAGGAATTCTGGAAGTTGAAGTCCACAAGTCTTAAACTTGCCAAGTTTGAAGACCCTTGACTTAGATACCACATTTTCTAAGAAGAAAATGCTCTTTTAGATCATCTTCAATATCTCATAAAGAACTCAAAACATTTTAGCATCAATTTTCTTTCATTCTTAACCAATCCTGACTCAGTTGCAGCATATTTTCTCTAATATTTCTTTGTTCTCTGTAGTGAAATGCAAAGTACAAGACTAAATAAACCCTAATAAATACATATATATTATTATGACCAAAACCTGGCTTATTGAAAAAAAGAAACAAATTTCAAGATATAACATTAATTTTATTTGCATGCAATCAAGCAGCAATATGGTATGATAGTTTGCATACCTTTATTCTCAAGTTAATATTTAACTATAATTAACAGTCTTTGTGGATGTAAAGCAAAAATATACTTGTAAGTTAGGAAACATGTATCAACCATTAACAGCAGTAAAAAAGCACATCATTGAGTGCTGTGTCATCATCACCAACGCCCTGTTTATCCTGCACCCTTGTTATAAACCCACATATACCAATTGAGCAGCTATCGCTCCATGGGCCAAATTTACCCCATTTAGTGCCAAAGCCTATCAGGTTAGCACCACCACTGCATTTGAACTGAATGTTGTTAACTGCTGTATCATCAAGTATTTTTTGATGTGATTCCACTTTCAGGGAAAAAGAAACCAGGTAGCCTTCAGGGCAGAATAATTGTGTGGTCCAGGTTCCCCACCTGCCAAAAAAGATAAAAATAGATAAGCATTTCTTTAGTGTCTAAATTAAACACTTGTCATCAATCCAAGAGATTCAGGCACAATGGATAAACTCTTGAGCTAGGAATGAAGCAAATACCTACTTTTTGCTTTTGTTACATAATTCTGGGTCAAAATTTGATAGTCAACCTAATTCTTTGGTGCTAATGTAGGAAAAAAATGGAATAATGGGGTCTTTTGACAGCTAGCATAAACCTCTAGGATTCTTCCCTTGACCTTTTCCCCAAGACTTCTCCTAATTCATGTCATGTTCAAACTCCATTATAGCTGAGTGCAAATCGTCTTGCACTATTCTAAGCACCATTTCCCCTGCTTTTTTCCTTCTATTATTCTTGAATGAATGAATTATCCACTAGTGAAGAAGTGAGTCATTATTCAGCTAGCAAGTCCCCTGTGGAAATTCAGTGCCTCATCTTCTTATTGGAAGTCTGAGTCCTATCTTAGTTTCTCTTGTTACTCTGAACATGGTGTTCCACAGGAAAACAGAGTTCTTCTTCTGGCTGCCCTGTGGCCCTTTCTCATGTTTTATTTGGAAAGAAAGGTTTGTGCAATAAAAAAAAGTTGAAAGAACATCTCATATGACCAATGCTGCCCTAATCCTAATTTGGGGCATTTTGATTGCTGACAGCTTCATTTGCAATGAAACTAATTAAATTATCTGATAAATAGGTAAAAAGTATTGCAAACGATATATAGTTACGATTGACCAGGAATCTGGTGATCTCCTTTCCCAGTCTTCATGACAACAAAATGAAATATAATAAGAAATCAGGTACTCACGGTCCAACTCTAGACTCAATTTCTGTGCTATCATTACAGTACAAGCGGATTCCATTCACAGCTGTATTGTCACCTAGCAATTGGGCTTTTTCCACCTAAGAAAATATGACCTTGATAAAGTTCTAGATCAGCCTTTTTCCCCTTGCAGTCAGATTCCAATTCTCAGATTTCAATTCTCACAAATGCCAACATTTACCCATAAGTATTAGACAATGTTAATAATAATTATTATTAATAATTATTAATAATAAGTGTCAATAATGATTTTATTATTAATAATAATCAGTATTAATAATTAATATTAAGTATTAGACAAAGTTCAAAAGCATGTAAAAATGCAAGTAGAAAAATAGGAACCACTTTGGTGGGAAGGTAACAGTGTTCCATGTGTCTTCGGCAATTAGTCATGCCGTCCACATGACCACGGCAACGTCTTTGGACAGTGCTGGCTCTTCGGCTTGAAAACAGAGATGAGCTCTGCCCACTAGAGCCGGAAACAACTAGCATGCATGTGCGAGGGGAACCTTTACTTTATTAGATAATGAATTGGATGAAGATTAGATCTGCTGCACAATATTCCACTCCAAACTCAATGCATTACTTTAATTATAGAATCAAAAGTGTAAAGCATCAACACAATTACTTCTGGATTGCCTTTCTTGAAAGATAACCTGAAGGATTAATTGCAAAAGAATATTTAGAAGGAAAGGAGCATCAGAAAAGAAAACTTTTACCTTCAGGGAGAATCCATTAGCATAGCCATTAGAGCAAAATGAAGCTGGACCCCAATCACCCCAGGGACCTGCATTTGGCACACTGAGCACGGAAGAAAACCATTGAGATTCAGTATTCCACACGTAGCAGGAGATAGTCAAGAGAAGAGCGGTGCTGGCAGAGAGATCCATGGAAAGCACTCTGCTTCTTGAAACAGAAAAGTCTTCACATATTGCAATGTCCTAGAAACCAGAAATCAGTCGTAAACTATCTGCAATACCACGCTCATGAAATCATGCTTTTCAATTATTTTGTTTTGTGTCTTTGCTTCACCCTGAATTCCAGGGAGGTGCCTGGATTTGATCTTGCAGTTTTCTTGAAAAGATTTTAGAAATGGTTTCTCGCTGCCTTCTTATGCCTAGAGCTGAGATAGGACCCAATTGGCTTTTTACCTAAGACATGAATAGAGCACCAGTCAGTCCCCAACCTGCTGTCTCAACCGAATCTTTACAATTAGCAGTTTGGAGGGTTTGGGGGCTATAGTAAGAGACCAGAACGTGAGGTCAAATACATAATTTTCTTAATCTCAGAGAAATTTTAATTCCTACAAAATCAGTCTGAGTTGCTGGCCTGAGACTGGGAAAGCTATGCCGAGAAACAATTTGTGTTATTTCCATAATTTGTACAATTTGTTTCAAGCCAAAATATATTCCATCCTTTCTGTTTATCTCCAGCACATTGCCTATACTGGAAATTTCAGACACCAAAGGTAACAAAAAGCAGAGGTGGTATTCAGCAGGTTCTGACCAGTTCTGGAGAACCGATAGTGGAAATTTTGAGTAGTTCAGAGAACCAGCAAATACCACCTCTGACTGGAGATTTTACAGTATCCTTCTCCTGCCATGCCCATTAAGTCACACCCACAGAACCGGTAGTAAAAAAATTTGAATCCCACCACTGGCTAAAAGGTGTAATTAAACAGATGATCCAACTTTGATATTTGACTTTTAGATACAAATAGAATCTAACTTTGGAATGAGAGATGAAAACAGGCTGGTGATGAACGAGGGAATTTATATATAACATTAACATATGACATGTAACATATTACAAAATATAGCATTAATACTAAACACCACAATAAATAAACCCCAAAAGTAGTAAATATATAATCACTGGATGATTTGAAACAGTCCCTCTCACCTCAAGTTTCCTGCCAAACCGATCAGAGAAAAAAAATAAGGAATGAGCTCCTGAATAGAAGGAGTAAAAATAAATAAATAAGTATTTTACCTGGCCCTTTTAACTGAGAAAATCCTGCTTTTGGACTCTATGAAAATGCCTAGAAATTCTAGAAGGCCAGTTCACTTTCTGACATGT
>BHFT01053047.1:0-16565 GCA_004320025.1 Laticauda laticaudata | reverse complement strand
TGACATTTGTAAGGGGTTGTTGTTGTTGCTTCGTCTGTGAAGTCTATTCAAACCTCTTACGGCATCTGAAGTTTCTGTAAGCCAGTCAGAGTTGCTCTATCAAGGAGATGGGAAGCATATACATTTAATAAATAAAGTTAGTAACATTATTTATGGATGGTAATTTATATTACTGGCTTTGCTCACCTTGTGATTTGGACTGAAGAAAAACCTTGCCAATTATGATTTTCCAAATCATGATAACATGAATATATATATTCATAACATAGTGATCAAGTGCAGAATACAGAACATCAGAGTTGGGACCTTGGAGGTCTTTTAATCCAGCCCCTGTCCAAGCAGAAGCCCCGATTAAAATTTGGACAAATGGGTGTCTTCTTAAAAGCCTCCAGTGGAGCAGCCACAACTTTTGAAGACAAGCTATTCCACTGGTTGGTTGGTTCTAGGTAGCTTTTCTCCTTGGTTAGTTTCCATCTATTGCTTTATTTTCTTGCTTTCTGCTGCTTTGGAAAATGGCAGCCCCTCAAATATTGGAACGTTGCTATCATGTCGCCCAGTTTTCATATGGATTTATAGGCTTAGCCCAGCTAGCAGTGAATTCTAGTGGACATTCATGATATTGAAATAAAAAGGTAGGCTTCGTTTCTTCCTAAGCTACATCTTGAAGAAAGGCAAGCCTGTGAGAGAGAAGGACAGAAGATATTTCCTTATACCTCCTTTGTACAAAAAAGGTCAAAAAGTTAAACTATCAATAGGTCATCCCAAAATGCATTTCAAAAGGCCACTACACTTTCTAGTTTTTCTTTGAAGATGTTTCGCTTCTCATCCAAGCAGAAGAAGCCTCTTGGATGAGAAGTGAAACATCTTCAAAGAAAAACCAGAAAGTCTAGTGGCCTCTTGAAAAAGCACCTTTGGGACAGCTATGACCTGGAGGACTGAGAATCTCCATAGATATTTATCAATAGGTCAAGTGAAAAACACACTGCCTTTAATCCATTTTAGCAGTCAACTCACAATTGGAGATGTTGCCACTTCTCACAGCTATATACTTTCTCTTCTGCAAAATGCCTGGTTCAAAGATCTCACTGTTTTGTTGCTTCAGATTGTTCTTTAGGTCCATCTGAAGGACAACCAAGCAAAGAAAACAGATGAAAAAATCAAAATAATCAACCAATCAAATCAAGAAAAGCTTCAACAAGTATTTAACCAGTAAGGCACCATGGCTGAAGACTCAAGCAAAATCATAATTAGCTGGAAAAAAGCACGTATTAGAAAAAATATGCTGGGAACATGGACTCAATCAATAATATTCCCTTCAGTTGTTGTTGACCAGTCATTCTTTAATTATGAACATGGCCATGGCCTCAAAAGTTGCTTGAAATTTCTGCTTAAACTCTTTCACAAATGACATTCTAATTTCTTTAACTCCAGGCAGTTTCTAAGATGAAGCATACTATAAAACTGCAACATTTGGGAGTTTGACATCAGAACATTTATCCATACGTTGTCCTTGGATACTTCTTCAGGTTCTCACCTGCCTTTCTATATGTCATGCCTTATCACTTACAGCCTGTTGCTGCTGAGATGAGACAATTAGGAGGTGAGGCTGGAGAAATATCTGAAGCTGGGAAGGTGTTCTCATACATGTCCAGACTAAATGCCACATGTCCAGCTGGAATTCATCTAGCATAGCTGGTGTGATTTATCAAAGCTGAGGACTGTAGTTCTTCCAGGGACCTCAGGATCCCTAAATTTCATTTCAAAGATAGTTTACATGATGATGTGAAGGGGAAGATGAGTTCTTGATTCAGAATCACTCCAAGGACCTCTATTTGAAGCGCCAGCCAAAGCAATAAGATCTTTATAGTAGCTTCTACTGCAGAATTATTCCATCACTTTAGCTCGAACTGTTTTGAATCTGATTTCAAATTAAGATATCTAATGCTCTCCCTTTGCATTGAGAAGCTTCAGAAAATTCAGTGGTGCTATGCTATACAGGTAGTCCTTACTTCATGACCACTCATTCAGTGACAATGGCACTGAAGGAGTGGTACTTACAACTGATCCTCAAAATCATGGCCATCACAGTACCTTTGCAGCCACAAAATTGTGCTTCAGAAGCTCAGTGATCTGCCCACACTTCTGATTGTCAGTTTCAAGTTGTCATTTGACCATAATTTTCAGCTTTCCCTGTTGGCTTCCAACAAGCAAAATCAATGGGGAAACAAGCAGGAACCAACCTGATGCAACCATGTTTAAGTTTCAGACACTCAACAACCAGCTGACACTTCTGACCATTGCAGCATCCCATTGTCATGGGATTCTGATTCACAGCCTTCTGTCAGGCTTCCAACAAGCAAAGTCAATGGGGAAGCCAGCAGGAAATTGGAAGTCATGATCACATAAGGTTAATAACTCAGTCCTCACTGGGAATGCCATAACTGACAACCCTAAGTGGCATAGTCACATGGTTTTAAACTTACGTGTGAGTTGCTTAACAATGGAATTTCTGTTCTTAGTTGGCATCATTAAATGAGGACATGTATTCTGTTGTAGTTCACAGTGGTCAATATATTGGCTCTTGGAGGAAGGAAATCTCCAGAGACAGTTGGTGCTAACAACCTTGAATATGATCATTACACTTGTTCTTTCCAAAACAAATTTTCCTTTAATATTTTCCAGAATTTAAGGAAGCCCAAGAACCTGCAAAAATTCTTGTTACCAGATATTCTGGATTATTGAAAAAGAGAATTCACAGAAAAAAGATTTATAGGTAGAGATCAATTGTCTGTTGGTAAATCTTCAAATTCCAAAGACTCCTCAGCTATATTGTCTACAATCCACATAGGGTTTTTGATCAACTGTAACAATCTTGCAGATGTTCCATTTAAAACATCCCTCTTTTTTTCTAAACAAGGAGTTCAAATGTGGATTTTGGTGGATAATTTTATAACCCTTCATGCATTTTCCTATTTTTCCCCTTTTCTCTGTGGTAAAAAGCCTCAAGCTTCCTTTCTATTAAAGCAGTGTCTTTCAAACTCTGCAACTTTTAAGATGTTTGGATTTTAATTCTCAAAATTCCCCACTGAGTCATGCTGGCTGGGGAATTAGGAGTTGCTCAGTTTGAAAACTACTGTGTAGGGAAGGAGTTATCAACCCACCACTTATCCTTTTTATATGCTTTTCATTTTCCACTCTAGTTTTTGAAATCTGGGATTTGGAAAAATAGACACTATTCTAAGGGGTGATCATAGTGATTGGGAGGAAAAAAATCCACTCTCTTATTTATTTTCAGTTTATTTTAGGATCATCTCAAGAAGGGAATTAATTTTTTTCACTGCAGACATACAATGGCTCAGTTTGTGTCATTGAAATCTTTGTCGAACTCTGGACAGCCTTTTTAATTCCTGTCACATTACTCCTCAAAAAAAGCAGGGTTTGCATTGTGATAATGCGATAAACTGGACATGGAAAACCACAGTCCACAGATGGCTCTGGATCCAGCAGATTCTCCTTCTCGATTTTGGGAGGTGGGATACTCTACTGGTTTCTACTTTTTGCTGCCAGCTTGGTGTCATCTGCAAATCTGATGAGTTCTCCATAAATCCCATCTAAAATATTTATGAAGATATTGAAATGTACTGGCCTAAGGCAGAACTGTGGTGAACTCCACTACTTATTTCTCTCCAGATAGTATAATTTCATTAAGGACTGCATGCTGAATGTGGTTTGTATATCAGTTATGAATTCATCCGCCACTGAAGCTGTCTAATTCAAGAATGAAATAAGATTTGTCTGGTTTTACTCAGTGCTTACAAGTCAATTACAGGAAGTAAGATGTGTTCTTACTAGTTGTCATGTGTTCAAAGGTAGTTGTCATGTGTTCAAACGTTCTGCCTTCTGTTGCATTAAAAATAGTAATTGGCAAAACTTAGCATGGTCTCTAAAGCTGGATGTCAAAGCTACTTTGGAGAGAGGGGTTTCATCTGGCACTGAGAAGATACCTGAAAGGAAGCAGCTTTAGATACTGTGGCATACATCTGGCTTTCTCTGCTTGCTGCCTATCACCTGTTTGTGAGAGATATGTTCCAGCCAAGATTGAAAGGCTGGGACAGTTCATATTTGGGGTATATTCACAGAGCCAGGATGAGAAGATAAAAGGGAGCTGCTGTAGAAGGTTGACTTCAGCATGAACTTCTACTACTGAAAGGGAAAGACCGACTCTGGCCCACCTTCCTAGGTAATATATTAAACTACAGCACCGTTGATTGACTGAATTAAATTTGCGATGATTATATAAGAATGTACAATTGAATACCGTTGCTCTCATATTCCTTGCACAATTTGCAAGTTGTGGACTCATTTATAGGAAAAATGTGATCATACAAAATAATAATTTGTAATATAATTCAAATTAAACTATGAGGTAATAAAGAACAGCAAAACTGCTAACCAAACCATAAGAATAAAGGTGACAGTCAAATGTTCCTTTATTTAACAATAATGAAACAATAGTAAAACAGAACCAGTGTTAACTGTGGTTACTACGTACTGACTAGTAATGGAAAGAATGGTAAAATATTTCAGAAGTTTATATACCCTGGAATATTTGAATTGATGATTACACATACAATATGAGATGGCAGTGAAGTGTAAGAATCCATACACCTGCCTTTTTAGATGTAATTAGGTCAGTAATAAATATTCAAGGAGTTTCTCATACCTTGAGAAACCTCAGAGCATTTCATCCAGAGCTAAACTGATTTTGCTGTTACTAAAACATGTTAGCTGTGCTCTATCCATTTATAAGATTCCTCTCCCATGTAGATTCTTATAATTTTCAATTTCATTATACACATGTTGTGCATTGATAATAAACGTTTGATTGATTGAACCCCAGGTGACGATGATCTGTTCCAGAATTTCGGTTGCAACCCAATTTGGTCACAAACAGAAGTGAGACAGACTGCACATGCGCCTACAATTCTGTGCATGCGCAGAAATCGCTGCAGCAAGAAAAATCACCAAGGCTTTATTTCATCAGCACCAGAGAATCTGCTCGCCACCAGAAGCAACTATTTTCCCAAAATTTTGGTCATCACCCAATTTGGTTAGAAGCATTTGTACCGGAGGTTCCATTATACTTTTGGAGATTTCCATTTGTTCGAAAGGATTTTTCCCACTCTGTACATTTCTAAATTTTCTTCTCTGTGATAGATTGAATCCCAGTGAATCATGATTGATCCTTTGATGTCGGTCAATAAAACTCTTTCCTCATTCCAGGCATTTATAGGAGTTTTTCCTGGAATGAATGAGTTGATGCCTATCAAGGCTGTTTTTCTGACTGAAGGTCTTTCCAAGGTCCAGGCATTTACAGAGGATTTCTCCTGAGTGGATTATTTGATGTGCATAAAGGTTTCTCAGCCAACTGAATCTCTTTCCACACCCCTGGCATTTACAAGGCTTCTCCGGAATGGATTCTTTGATGTTCACGGAGGTGTCCACTCTGAGTAAAGCTCTTTCTACACAAAGTATAGTCAGTCTCTTGTGCCTGAGAGTTACCCATTCGTTTAGCCATGTTATCACATACTTGGTAATATAAGAACCAATCTGATTGTCCAAACCCTCCATTTTCTTTATTATAACCTTGTAACATTTTCAATTTTATTCTCATTTTTTTCCTTGCCAAATAAATATCAAAATCAATTTATTCAAATCATCAAAGAATTTCTTTTCAATTTTTATAGGTGCTGTTTGGAACAGGAACAGCAATGTTGGTAGAATATTCATTTTCACCATAGCAACCCTTCCCAGCACTGTTGTAGGTTTTTCCAAATCTAATCTTATTTTCTTAAGTAGTTTTATATAATTGTCTTCTTTCATTATTGTGCATCCGTATGTTAAGAAAGTTAAATACTTGAGAATATACTTAACTATTTGAATGGTTTATATGATGTTTATAAAGATTTCTTCTGTTAGTAAAGCTCTTTTCACACTCCAGGAATTTATATGGTTTTTCTCTGGTGAGAATCAAAGAATTCTGGTGTGAATTCTTTGATGTTGATGGAAGTGTCCACCCTGAACAGATTTAACAGATAATCAGAGTTGGAAGGGACGTTATAGGTCATCTGGTCCAACCCCCCACCCAAGCAGGACACCCTACACCATTTCTGACAAATGGCAGTCCAATCTCCTCTTAAAAGTCTCAAGTGATGGCACTCCCACAACTTCTGAGGACAAGCTGTTCCATTGGTTGATTGTTCTCACTGTCAGAAAGTTTCTCCTTTCCAGGTTAAATCTCTCCTTGTTCAGTTTCCATCCATTATTCCTTGTCTGGCCTCCACGCGCTTTAGAAAATAGCTTGACCCCCTCCTCTCTGTGGCAGCCTCTCAAATATTGGAGGACCGCTATCATGTCTCCCCTGGTCGTTCTCTTTACTAGACCAGCCAAACCCAGTTCCTGCAACCATTCATTGTATGTTTTAGCCTCCAGTCCCCTAATCATCCTGGTTGCTTTTCTCTGCAGTTTCTCTAGAGTCTCAACATCTTTTTTATAATGTGGTGAACAAAACTGGATGCAGTACTCTCGGTGTGGTCTTACTTAGGCTTTATAGAGTGGTATTCGTACTGATCTTGATTGTATCCCTCTTTTGATACAATTTAGGACTGTATTAGCTTTTTTGGCTGCTGCTGCACACTGCTGGCTCATATTTAGCTGATTGTCCACTAAGACTCCAAGATCCTTCTCAGTTACTACTATTGAGCCTGTCTATGTGTGTACTTTTGGTTTTTCTTGCATAAGCGTAGGACTTTACTTTTCTTTGCGTTGAATTTAATTTTGTTAGATATCGCCCAGTGTTCTAGTCTGTCAAGATCCACCTGGATCTAGAGCCTATCACTTGGGTGTTAGCTTACTCTGAGTAAAGCTCTTTCCAGGCATTTATATGGTTTTTCTCTGGTTTAAATTCTTTGATGTTGATAGAGGTGATCTGGTGTGTATTCTTTGATTAATATTAAAACTTTTCCCTCTCATTGAAGCTTTTTCCACATTCCAGGCTGTTATGTGGTTTTTCTCCTCTGTGAATTCTTTGATGATAATCAAGAGTTGTCCTCACAGCAAATCTCTTTCCACATTCCAGACACTGATATGATTTTTCTCCAGTATGAATTCTTTGATGATAACAGAGGTGTCCATCCAGAATAAAGCTCTTTCTACACTCCATGCATTTTTAAGGTTTTTCTCCTCTGTGAATTCTTTGATGATTATCAAGAGTTCCCCTCACAGCAAAGCTCTTTCCACATTCCAGACATTGATATGGTTTTTCTCCTGTGTGAATTCTTTGATGATAACGGAGGTGTCCACTCTGAGTAAAGCTCTTTCCACACTCCAAGCATTTATAAGGTTTTTCTCCGTATGCCTTCTTGATGAATCAACAGGAGGTTTCCATCATGACTAAATCTTCTTTCACAACCATGCATTATAAGGTTTTTCTCCGGTGGGGTGAAATTCTTTGATGGTTATAAGATGTTCTCCTCATAGCAAAGCTCTTTCACCTTCCAGACATATGATATGGTTTTTCTTCCCTGTGTGAATTCTTGATGATAATGGAGTGTCCACCCCTGAGTAAAAGCTCCTTTCCACACTCCAGGCATTTAAAGGTTTTTCTCAGTGTGAATTCGTTTGATGTTGATGGAGGTTTCCCCCCTGCACTAAATTCTTCCAACACTCCAGGCATATAATAAGGGTTCTCCGGTGTGAAATTCTTTGATGGTTATCAAGGACCTGTCCTCACAGTGGAAGCTCTTTCCACACTCCTAGATATTGATATGTTTGTCTCCAATGGTGAATTCTTTGTGTTGACGGAGGGTGTCCACGCCTGAGTAAAGCTCTTTCCACACTCCAGACATTGTAAGGTTTTCTCCTGTGTGAATTCTTTGTGAATATTAAGAAGTTTCTCCTCTCAGTGTTGAAGCCTTTCCACCCTCCATGCATTTATAATGGTTTTCTCCAATGTGAATTTCTTTGATTTGATACGGGAGGTGTCCACACTGAAAGTGAAAGGCTCTTTCCACACTCAAGCATTTGTAAGGTTTTTCTCTCAATGTGAATTCTTTGAATGATTATCAGCACCTCTCCTCTCAGCGAAGCTCTTTCACAATCCGAGACATTCATCATGTTTTCTCTCTGTGTGAAATTCTTTGATGGATTAACAAGACTTCTCCTCTCAGAGAAGGTTTTCCACATTTCAGACATGATAGTGGCTTTTCTCTGTGTTGAATTCTTTGGATGATAACGGAGGTGGTCCACCCTTGAGTAAAGCTCTTTTCCACACTTCCAGGCATTTAAAGGTTTTCTCCAGTTGTGAATTCTTTGATGTTGATGGAGGTCTCCCCGCCTGACAAATCTCTTCTTCCAACTCCAGGCACATATAAGTTTTTTCTCCCGGTGTTGAATTTCCTTTGATGGTTATCAAGACCTGTCTCAGGAGTGGAAGCTCTTTCCACATTCCAGATATTGATATGTTTGTCTCCAATGTGAATTCTTTGATGTTGACGGAGGTGTCCACCTGAGTAAAGCTCTTTCCCACACTCAGCACATTTGTAAGTTTTTCGCTGTGTGAATTTTCCTTTGATGAATATTTAAGAAAGTTCTCGCTCTCAGTGAAGCTCTTCACACTCCATGCATTTATAAGGTTTGTTCTCACATGTGTGAATTTCTTTGATTGTTTGATGTGTATTTGGTTTCCCCCTGACTAAATCCTTTCCACCTCCAGGCATATATAAGGTTTTTCTCAGTGTTGAATTCTTGATGAATTAACAAGACCTCTCTCTTCACGAGAAGCTCTTTCCAACCAATTCCAGACATCTGATATGGGTTCTCTCCTGTGTGAATCTTTGATGTTTGATGGACAGTTTTACCACTGTGCAGTTAAAGCTCTTCCACACCAGGCATTTATAAGGTTTTCTCCAGTGTGAATTCTTTGATGATTATCAAGACCTCTCCTCATCAGCGAACGCCTCTTTCCACATCCAGAATTTGTACCGGTTTTTTTCCATGTGAATTCCTTTGATGATATCAAGAGTTCCCCTCACAGTGGAAGCTCTTTCCACATCGCAGAGACATTCAATATAGTTTTCTCCTGTGTGAATTCTTTGATGTTGATGGAAGTTTCACACTGGAGTAAGCTCTTTTCCACACTCCAGGGCATTTATAAGGTTTTTCTCCTGTTGTGGAATTCTTTGATGATTATCAAGAATTTCCCCTCACAGCAAAGCAACTTTCCACACTCTCAGGCATTTATAGGTTTTCTCCAGTGTGAATTTTTTGATGATAAAATAAGAAGTTCCCCTCACAGCGAAGCTCTTTCCACATTTCCGAACATTGATATGTTTCTCTCCTCGTGTGATTCTTTGATTTGACGGAAGTTCCACACTGAGTAAAGCTCTTCCCCACTCCAGGCATTTATAAGGTTTTTCTCCTGTGTGAATTCCTTTGATGATTATCAAGAACCTTCTTGCCTCACATCGCGAAGCTCTTTTCCAATTCCAGACATTGATATGGTTTTTCTCTTGATGGGTTCTCAGATGGTTTTGAAAGCTGCTGATTTTTGAAAGATGCTTCCACATTCTGTACATTGTTGTTTTCTGCTTTTCTCCCTGGTTTTGGGTTCTTTGTTTTCGGGATTCCCAGCGTTTTCCGTCTGGGGCTGAAGGAAATCTCCCGCTCCGGAGCGTCTCGCGGATTGCCCGCTTGTCCCTGCCTTTCCTGCTCCTTCTCTCTCGCTTCTCCTTCCGGTATCGCCCGTTCATGGGTCCCTTTCGGCTCCGTCTCACCCGGTTTTGTCTCTGCACGCCCTGGCAATCGCCGGGATTTTCTTCCGGCCGCCGCCCCGGGGAAGCCTGAGTGGACAGGGCCTTGCTCCGCGAGGCCGCTTTTCTCTGCCTCTCGCGGGGAAAGGACGAAGCCCTGACGCTCCTCTACATTCCTCCTCCTTTCGCTCTGTTCAGGAGACGGAACAGCCTTGCGGAGGAGAAAGCGCAGCCGCGAGAGAGAGAAGCGGCTCCGAGGCAGCCCTGTCCACCTCAGGCTTCCCCGGGGGGCGGCGGCGGAAGAAAATCCCGGGCGCCTGCAGGGCTGCAGAAGACAAACCGGATGAAGACGGAGCCGAAAAGGAACCCCTATGAAACGGCGATACCCGGAAGGAGAGCGGGAGAGAAGGAGGGGAAAGGCTGGGGCCAAGCGGAGCCCGCGAGACGCTCCCGGAGCGGGAGATTCCTTCACAGCAGACGGAAAACGCGGGTAATCCCCGAAAACAAAGAAGCCCAAACCAGGGAGAAAATGATAAACACCAATTGTAGCAAGAATGTTGGAAGATCTTTCAAAATAAATTCACAGCTTAAAACCATCTGAAGAACCATTCCAAGAGCAAAAACCATATCAATGTCTTGGAATGTGGAAGAAGCTTTCGCTGTGAGGAGACGGTTTGATTAATCATCAACGAATTCAACAGGAAGAAAAAACCTATAAATGCCTGGAGTGTGGAAAGAGCTTTACTCAGTGTGGTAAACTTCCGTCATACATCAAAAGAATTCACACAGGAAGAGAAACCCATATCAATGTCCTGAATGTGGAAAGAGCTTCGGCTGTGAGGGGAACTCTTTATTATCATCAAAAAATTCACACTGGAGAAAACCTTATAAATGCCTGGAGTGTGGAAAGTGCTTTGTCTGTGAGGGGAATTCTTGATAATCATCAAAGAATCACACAGGGAAAAATCTTATAAATGCCTGGAGTGTGGAAAGAGCTTTACTCAGTGTGGGAAACCTTCCATCAACATCACAAGTAATTCACACAGGAGAAGAAACTATATCAAGGTCTGGAATGTGGAAAGAGCTTCCCCTGTGAGGGGAAACTCTTGATATTCATCAAAAGAATTCACACTGGCGAAAAAACCTTACAAATGTCTGGAGTGTGGAAAGAGCTTCGCTGAGAGGAGAGGGTCTTGATAATCATCATAAGAAATTCACACTGGAGAAAAAAAACCTTTAAATGCCTGGAGTGTTGGAAAGAGCTTTACCACAGTGGAAACTTCCTCAACACTCAAAGATATTCACACAGGAAGAAACCATAATCAATGTCTGGAATGTGAAAGAGCTTCTCTGAAGAGGAGAGGTCTTGTTAATCATCAAAGAATTAACACTGAGAAAACCTTATATATGCCGGGTGTGAAAGAGATTTCTCAGGGGGGAAACCTCCATCAACATCAAAGAATTCACACTGGAGAAAAATCCTTATAAATGCATGGAGTGTGGAAAAGAGCTTCACTGAGAAGGAGAACTCTTAATATTCATCAAAGAATTCACACAGGAGAAAAACTTTACAAATGTCTGAGTGTGAAAGAGCTTTACTCAGGGTGGACACTCCGTCACATCAAGAATTCACATTGGAAGACAAAAACATATCAATATCTGGGAATGTGAAAGAGCTTCACTGTGAGGACAGGTCTTGATACCATCAAAGAATTCACACCGGAGAAAAAACTTATATGGTGCCTGGAGTGTGGAAAGAGAATTTAGTCAGGGTGGGAGACTCTCCATCACACATCAAAGAATTCACACGGGGAAAAACCCTTATATCCTGGAGTGTGGAAAGAGCTTTTACCAGGGTGGACACTCCGTTGATCATCCAAAGAATTCACAAGGGAAGGAAAAGCCATATCAGATGTCTGGAATGTGGGAAAGGAGCTTCTCTGAGAGAAAAAAAAAAGGTTCTTTGTTGGGGGGGGTTTTTTAATCGCATCCCCAAGAATTCCACTACGGAAAAAACATATGAATGTCTGGATTGTGGAAAGAGTTCGCTGAGAGGAGAGGTCTTGATAATCATCAAAGATTCACATTGGAGAAAAAACCTACAAATGCCTTGAGTGTGGAAAAGAGCTGTTACTCAGGTGTGGACGAGCCTCCGCAACATCAAGAGAATTCATCATTGGAGAAACCTTATAAATGCATGGACGTGTGGAAAGAGCTTCACTGAGAGGAGACTCTTTAATATGTCAAAATCAAAGATCACACAGGAAGAAACCTTACAAAGATGTCTGGAGTGTGGAAAGAGCTTTACTCAGGGTGGCACACCTCCGTCATACATCAAAGAATTCCACGAATTGGAGACAAAACATTATAATCTCTGGATTCGTGAAAGGAGTGTGGGCGACCTGTGAAGGACACGGTCTTGATAACACCACAAAGATTCACACGGAGAAAACACCTTATATTATGCCTGGAGTGTGGAAAGAGAATTTTAAGTCAGGGGGGAAAACCTCATCAACATCAAAGAATCACACTGGAGAAAAACCTTATAAATGCCTGAGTGTGGAAAGAGCTTTACTAGGGTGGGACACCTCCAATTATCATCAACGAATTCACACCAGGAGAAAAACCATATCATGTCTGGAATGTGGAAAAGTTTTGCTATGAGGAGAACTCTTGATAACCATCAAAGAATTCACACCGGAGAAAAACCTATAAATGCATTGAGTGTGAAAGAGATTTAGTCATCGATGGAAACCTCTGTTATCATCAAAAAAGATCATACTGGAGAAACAACCTTATAATGCCTGGAGTGTGGAAAGAGCTTTACTCCGAGTGGACCACCTCCGTATCATCAAAGAATTCACACACAGGAGAAAAACCATATCAATGTCTGGAATGTGGAAAGAGCTTGCTGTGACGGGAACTCTGATAATCATCAAAGAATTCACAGAGGAGAAAAACTTAAAAATGCATGGGAGTGTAGAAAGAGCTATTCTGGGATGGGACACCGTCTGGTTATCACACAAGAATTCCATACTGGAAGAAAAATCAAATATCAGTGTCCTGAATGTGGAAAGAGATTGCGTGTGAGGACAACTCTTGATTATATCAAGAATTCACAGAGGAGAAAAACCACATAAAGCCTGGAATGTGAAAAACAGTTCAATGAGAAGGGAAAGTTTTAATATTAATCAAGCCATACACACCAGATCACTCTATCAACATCAAAGATTTTACAACCAGAGAAAAAACCATATAAATGCCCTGAAAGAGCTTTACCAGAGAAGCTAACACCCAAGGCATAGGCCTCCTAGATCCAGGTGGATCTTGACAGACTAAACACTGGGCGATATCTAACAAAAATTAAATTCAACGCAAAAGAAAGAGTAAAGCTACGCTTATGCAAGAAAAACCAAAAGTACACACATAGACAGGCTCAATAGTAGTAACTGAAGAAGATCTTGAGTCTTAGTGGACAATCAGCTGAAAAAAAATAATGAGCGCAGCAGTGTGCACGCAGCCAGCCAAAAAAGCTACTACAGTCCCTATATGTCATCAAAGAGGGTATACAATCAAGATCAGTACGAATGACCACTCTATAAAGCCTAAGTAAGACCACACCGAGAGTACTGCATCCAGTTTTGTTCACCACATTTATAAAAAAGATGTTGAACTCTAGAGAAACTGCAGAGAAAAGCAACCAGGCATGATTAGGGGACTGAGGCTAAAACATACAACTGAATGGTTGGCAGAACTGGGTTTGGCTGGTCTAGTAAAGAGAACGACCCCGGGGAGACATGGATAGCGGTCCCCAATATGTTGAGAGCTGCCAACAGAGAGGAGGGGGTCAAGCTATTTTTCTTAAAGCGCGTGGAGGCCAGACAAGGAATAATGGATGGATAACTGAACCAAGGAGAGATTTTAAACTGGAAAGGAGAAACTTTCTGACAGTGAGAACAATCACCAACATGGAACAGCTTGTCCTCCCGAAGTGTGGGAAGTGCCATCACTTGAAGACTTTTTAAGAGGAGATTGGACTGCCCATTTTTGTCCAGAATGGTGTAGGTGTGCCTGCTTGGGTGGGGGGTTGGACCCAGATGACCTTATAACGTCCCTTCTCAACCTGATTAATCTGTTAAATTCTGTTCAGGGTGGAACACTTCATCAACATCAAAGACTTCCCACTAGAATTCTTTGATTTCTCCACCAGAGAAAA
Organism: Laticauda laticaudata; assembly: GCA_004320025.1. NCBI lineage: Eukaryota > Metazoa > Chordata > Lepidosauria > Squamata > Elapidae > Laticauda > Laticauda laticaudata. Next base: position 2,540 of record BHFT01053047.1, on the reverse strand, counting down.
ACCATATAAATTTCCTGGAGTGTGACAAAGAGGCTTTACTAACAGAAAGAAATTCTTTATAAAGCATCATATACCATTCAAATGAGTTAAGTATATTCTCAAGTATTTAAGCTTTCTTAACATACGGATGCACAATAATGAAAGAAGACAATTATATCAAACTACTTAAGAAAATAAGATTTTAGATTTGGAAGAAACCTACAACAGTGCTGGGAAGGTTTGCTATGGGTGAAAATGAAATATGCTACCAACCTTGCTGTTTCCTGTTCCGAAACAGCACCTATCAAAAAATTGAAAAGAAATTTCTTTGATGATTTGAATAAAATTGATTTTTGATATTTATTTGGCAAGGAAAAATGGAGAAGTAGAATGTGAAAATGTTACAAGGTTATAATAAAGAAAATGAGGTTTGGAACCTCAGATTGGTTCTTACCTCACTTACATCTACAGTCGATAATGCTAAGGAATGGGTAACTCTCAGGACACAGAGACTGACTATACTTTGTGTAGAAAGAGCTTTACTCAGAGTGGACACCTCCGTGACCATCAAACAATCCATTCCGGAGAAGCCTTGTATGCAGGGGTGTGAAAGAGATTTCAGTTGGTGAGAAACCTTTATTGCTCAAATATCCACTCAGGAGAAATCTCTGTTAATGCCTGGACCTTGGAAAGATTCAGTCAGAAAAAAGCCTTGATAGGCATCACTATTCATTCCAGGAAAAACTCCTATATAATGCCTGTGAACCTCGGAGTGTATGGAACTGTATTGTTGTGTTATTGAGCTGCCCAGTATTCGGTGGCAGTTGGTCAGACGTTGGTCGGTTGCCGGACGCGACATCAGTGTGCGAGTGTGGTGATGTGTAGCGGTTTTTGAGTTCGATAGCTGGGTGGGTAGTGTGGGGCTATGAGGAAGAAGTTGTGAAACGTGGCCGTGAGACAGGTGGGTTTGGTTATGTTATGTTTGGAGTTGGGGGGTGAGAAATGGGAGAATCCTTGGGTTGGGTCGAATCATTTGCATTGTGGAGGACTATGGGTGCGTGTTGTCCTCGAGAGATAGATTGTATTGGATGTGGAACCTCCGGTACAAATGCTTCCTACCAAGAGTGTGGGTGATGACTCGAGAGTGGGAATTTGGGAAAATAGTTGCTTGCCTGGTGGCGACAGATTCCTCTGGTGCGAGTGAAATAAACCGTCCTTGGTGAATTTTTCTTGCTGCAGCGATTTCTGCGCATGTGCACAGAATGTGACGAGGTTGGATGCTATGCTGTCGGCGATGTCTTTCACGTGGTGGGCGTTTTGTGTTGTGACCAAATTGGGTGCACCGATTCTGGAACAGATCATCGCACTGGGGTTAATCAATCAACGTTTATATCATGCACCACATGTTATAATGATTGACAATTATAACCTACATGGGAGAGAATCTTAAAATGGATAGAGCCAGCTACCATTTAGTACAGCAAAATCAAGTTAGGCCTCTGGATGAAATGCCTCTGAGGTTCTCCAGTTGAAGCAACTCGCCTTGAAGTATTTATTACTGCCTAATTACATCTAAAAAGGCCAGGTGTATGGATTCTTACCTTCTCTGCCAATCTCATATTGTATGTGTATCATCAATTCAGATATTCCAGGGTATTAAAACTTCTGAAATATTTTACCATTCTTCCATTACTAGACAGACTAGTTACCACAGTTACACTGGTTCTTTTTATATTGTTTCATTATTGTTAAATAAAGGAAACAGTTGACTGTCCACCTTTATTCTTATGGTTTTGGTTAGCAGTTTTGCTGTTCTTTATTACCCTATATTTAATTTGAATTATATTACACTTTTATTTTGTATGATCACATTTTTCCTATAAATATCCACAACTTGCAATTGTGCAAGGAATAAGAAGCAACGGTAATCAATTGTACATCTTATATACCTCATCGCCAATTTAATTCATCCATCAACGGTCTCGTATTTAATATATTACTAGGAAGGGTGGGCCAGAGTCGTCTTTTCCCTTTTCAGTAGTAGAATTCGCTGAAATCAACCTTCTACGCAGTCCCTTTTTACTCTCTCATCCTGGCTCTGTGAATATACCCCAATATGAACTGTCCCACGCCTTTTCAATCTGGCTGGACACATATCTCTCACAACAGGTGATAGGCACAAGCAGAGAAAGCCAGATGTATGCCAACAGTATCTAAAGCTGCCTTCTTTCAGGTACTGCTCAGTGCCAGAATGAAACCCCTCTCGTTCCAAAGTAGCTTTGTCATTCCAGCTTAGAGACCATAGCTAAGTTTTGCAAATTACTATTTTATGCAACAGAAGGCAGAAACGTTGAACACAATGACAACTACCTTTGAAAACACATGCACAACTAGTAAGAACACATCTTACTTCCTGTAATTGACTTGTAAGACATGAGTATAGATACAGACAAATCCTATTTCATTCTTGAATTAGACAGCTTCAGTGCGCGGATGAATTCAAACTGCCTTAAGCAAACCACATTCAGCGCCGCATGCAGGTCCTTAATCGAAATTAATAT